>JAFBJZ010000888.1:0-247500 GCA_016785225.1 Psettodes erumei | reverse complement strand
ACATCCTTTTACACCAATGAGGAAAATAAGCCCTACAGGGTGCTTCTGTTTTTTTCCATTTCAGACTGGTGCAAAGGCCTAGATTTTAACTGGATGCCATAGAGCCCAGAACTGTGCATTAGTGTGTGTGTGCTGAAGCAGAGTGATAATTATAACTGTCTGACACCTCTGGGTTCCCAGACTGGGAGGCCTCACAGAACAGCAGTCAGTCAGTCACCCGCACGCATGTGTGGGAGTTGTGTGCACAGTATATGTGTATTTTCGTGCGTGCGCCCTGTTTCCATCTGCATCCTTCACTGTCACATTGTCATAGATAGACCGAGAGAGTCTCCATGGACACCACTCAACCACAAAATCTAATTTTCCCCCTCTCTTTCTCTCTCCTCACCACCTAGGACAGAAAAGACTTGTAATGTTAGAAATCTGCATGTGGCGTGTAAACCAAAGGCTACTGGACTACCAACAGTCTATGTGTTCTTACGATGAGAATCCATGATTTATCAGATCAAAAGTTGACAATGTGACATGCGATGGGTTTCTGTGGTTTACACGATATAAGATAGCATGTAGCTATAGCGACGTAGCTTTTATTGTCATCCAGCAAGAGACCCAAGTGAAACTAGTGAAAGAGCTCTCGTACATTTTCTATGGGAATATAACGAGACAGTTTTTTGTTTGGTTCAAATTTATTGGTCGTGCTGGCTTAACAGTTTTGGTTCAGCAATAGGACAATTTGCTATTTCGCAATCAAATTGATGATTGGTGATTGAAAATATTCCCTTTCCATACTGTATTAAGGAACACTGAGGAACATGAATGAATGATTGCAGTCTCTTTTTTTCCGTCTGCCAATCCTGACATGTGGACAATGCAATTTGACAAAACCTCACACCTTCATTGGCAGCACTGCACTGTAGGCAGCAGGAACAGATTTTTGGGAACACAACAATATCTTTACAGTCAGACAGTGCAAGAAAGTGTCATATGATCAGACAGGTTTAGTATGTTGCTATATTCCCAAATCTTGCAAATAATATGGTGAGTACAATGTTACCAGAATTGACAACAATAATAGCTAAACTAAGAAAATAAGGTCTGTGTGTGAAACCAACACGTGATTTTTTTGAAAATTATCTAAATGTTTCATTTGACAAGCATGCTGAGCTAAGACAAGATGCTAAATTTCAAAATGCCAGTGGCAGTGAAGCTAGGGTTCAACTTAATGTGCAGAAAACATGATGATGAACGACATGATAGAATAAATCATCAGCTTTGCCTACTCTGTTCCAGTAGATATTTACTATATGTGAGTATTTGTACTTAATTTGTTTTTACTTAGTTTTTATTCCATGCCAAAGGATGTGGAATAGAAAATCAATATTGAAATGTTCTGACCATTAACCATTTTAATTCTCCAGTCGGCTCAAGCTGTAAAATACAGAGACACACCAGCAGTTTGTGATAGATGAATACAGGAAAAAAAGACACAACTTCAGTTTGGCTCTTGACACTGGACTGAAGCAGTCAGCACAAAATTCAGTTGAAAGCAATAGTGTCAGAGTCCCACTGCACCTAAACTAGTTGACAAAACTTACATAGAAAACAATGTCTATTAAAGTGCTGACTGGAATATCCATTTAATATTAAAACCTTGTTGCCTAAGTCAGCAAGAATGTTTGCTCAGCGTCTTTTTGATCTATACAGGGTTTGGGATGTTAGAGAGAGTAAAAACGAAAATGAAGGACCACTGATTTTGAATAGCTCGCAGATGCAACACTCTTTTAGTTAACTGCTTCTGTTTTTGAAAAAAGAAAGCTACTATTACTTAAAGTACCTCTATGGTACACCTACATAAAAATCATTTGACTTTTGCAGAGCTAACAATGTGAACTAGCCAGACAGCTGACCTTCAATGCTCAATCTTGACTTGTTAGACGTCTACAGTTCCCCTTAGCTTCAGTTTTGCATCTTTCATGTCATTATTTTGGTTTTAGAATTTGTGTTTAGATTCAGACTTGGTTCATTTTGGTTTCAGGCTGCAGCTGTTTTTCATCACAAAGCTCCGAGTACATTACCTGACCAGAGCCAAAGGGCAAACAGTATATTAACAACTTAGAAATTAGCGACTAGCTAGTTAACAAAGAGGATCATTTAGCAGCTAAAGAGCCAGGTATTTCCCTCAACAATTGGTGGAAACAAGATCTGATCTAAAAGAAAGTGAACATTGGCCTTATTTCAGCAGATGGGACAGGAATACAACCCCAAAAGATCTATAGATGGAAATTTATAGAAAGGTCGGAAGTGCAATTCTACAACACGGTTATACTGTTAGCATCTCTAGTTGTGGCACCACGCACCACAGCAGCAGTGGGTGGAGTAAAGAGAGGAGTGTGTAGAGAAATAAGGGAATAAGAAGGCAAGGCTGAGGTGTGTGCGTTGTAAACGGGTGTAAATGGGCTTTAATTATAGACTGTGGATAATGTGGAAAGTGCAGGCATTCTGTCATCAGCTGTCGCTGCGAGGTGGGGCTCTAACACACACAACTATAGGATACACACACATGCAGTAATGCCATACACTCGCATACGCATCCAAACACAAATGCTTCATGTCTCATAGGCAGTATGGAAATTGTGTTGATTCTCGCAGACACACGCAGGCACACACAAAAACACACACTTACTGACAAATACCATTCATCATTGTAATTAAAAAGAACAGGATGTCCAAGTAAGAAATGAGACAAACTCTCCTCTAATCTCATTGTGGAGAGAGAGGGGAGTTCCACCAAACAAGACCATAATACTGTCACCTCCCTTTGTCTCTCCCTCTCACTCTCCGTCTCTCTCTCCCTCTTTCTCCAACAAACACACACGCAGTCCACACACACATACATCTATCTCCCTCACTCCGGCACTCTTTCTTAGTCTCTGTGTGTCTGTGACTCTCTTTCCCTTTTTCTCTGAGTTGTTCTTTTTGGACAGAGTTGTGCTGCCCTTTTCAAAGTTATTTTGAACGCCTAGGGCTCTCATTAGTATTCAGCTTAACACTGGTTCTCTTTGTTTCAAGGAGAAATTGCCAGCTCTTAGGCTAAATTCTGCAATAAGACACTGGCAAATAGTCTACAGCCCTGATAAAAACCGTATGATCCACCTGGCTACCTTTCTTTTTTTATTTTCTTTACTTCTTTCGTTTTTTTTCTTTCTTTCTTTCTTTCTTTCTTTCTTTCTTTCTTTCTTTCTTTCTTTCTTTCTCTCTCAAACCTCCACCTGTCACTGCACCTCTTTTCTGAGTGGATGCTCTTATGAATTGATTTGATGGAGGTCACTGTCATCATGAGAAACTTGTTTTTTTTCTAAAATTGTATTTCATCCTTTTTCATTCACATGCATATGTTCCCAAACTTTTCAGACCATGTACCTCTATGTATCAATTCAAATATCCCAAGTACCACTCCGACAAGTGCTGCTACAACTACTGCTGAAAGTTCTATCTACAACCATGAAAAGAAACCAAACTAAGTGATGCATTATATCTGTCTATCAATCGCACCTGCTCTGTTTCAGTAACCCTGGACAGCACTGTCCAAACAGCACTGTCCATGGTTCTGAAACAACTGCTACGTTATTTTTCTAAACAGAGGGTACAACAAATATGACTAAAATTAGAAGCCTTGTGGTTCCAGTCCCACCACTACTAATGATAACTGAATTCCATGATGATTTTGGGATTTTAAGGGCTTAGGCCATTTGGACCTTAATGCTTTCTCCACCTTCTCTGCTACATTACCATTTTTCATTCAGTGTACTGAATTTCATATCCAGCTTGCAGTTATCAACACACACACACACACACACACACACACACACACACACACACAGAAGGGGTATGTGTGTAATTGTGTTTGTGTTTGTGTCAGGACAGATGTAGATACCTGTTGCTCATGGACAGCTTTATAGTATGTTTATAGTGTGTGTGTGTGTGTGTGTGTGTGTGTGCCTTCTCTCCTACGTGGTTTTGAACGTGAGAATCAATGTGAGGGCAGGTCCAGCCCGTGATGCTCTCAGATATTGACTGAGATGTGTGGGTGTCTGGGGTGGGTTCTGTATCTGTAAATGTTGTGATGGATTTGTACCATCCTGTACCTACTGTTGCAGTTTTTTGAGCGCACAGACAGATGACTGAGCTCTGTCTTAAGCAGTGGCTTGGCATGTCCTCACACAGGTCTGGAAGCAGATGTAATAACCTGCCTTTGACTTAGACTTGTGTGTGGAAGGAAAATGTTTATAGCTAATTACAACGTCCAACAGGCTTTCCAGTTTCTAAGATATATACATTTCTAAAGCCACAGCTTTAGAGTTTTGAAGAATTGAAAAGGCTTGTAGCAAAATATTAATCAAAGCAAGCTAACACAGTTATCTATAGTGTGTATGAAGAGGCCAAAAAGTCTGTTATAAACAACTCAGGACACGATGCGTCTTATACATCTTTATTTCACAAATCCAAATCAACAGCATCAAGTTGTGTCAGACTCTATGAGCAGGAATATGTGCTGTTTGCCTGATTTAACTCGACGGCATCTTTGCTTTTTAGCAACATTTGAGATTCAGTATAATGTACAGAAAGTTAAAGATTAAGCTGCTAAAGAACTTTTAGCTCTTGTGAGATGCTACACCAGAAAATAACTATGTTAAAAACATGCAGTTTTGCTCAAAAACAAGCTGCACTTGATTTCTTTGTTCTTACGTATCTCCACAAAATCATGTTATTAACATCACCATAGAGACTGAGTGCTGCTAATTAACTAAAACATAATGAACACAGTGATTAAATTTCCTTTTTCACCTTTGATTTACTTAAACAACCTGAAACCAATGCTAGAGAAGTAAAAAGCTTCATATGGGAAATTTTGTGTTGTCGTGTTGTTTTATTGCTGGTCCACCATCTCCGTGAGTATCACACCTTGGTGGCAGCGGTGTGGGCGGCAACTGTGTGCAGTTTCCAGGGTGACAGACTGATCATTATGGGCTGTGGGACACCATCATCTCCTCTTTACGGTCCAGATGTTCATCAGAGACTGACTGAAATGGGAAGGGTGTGTGTGTGTGTGTGTGTCTGTCTGAGGGAACGTCCTTGCTTGTTTGACTCTGTAAGTGTTTTATGTCTGTGTGACTGCTTGTGTGTCCCTTTTCTCTGCGTGTGTATCCCTTTCCCTTTGTGTGTGTGTGGTGGCAGCTGCACAGAGGACGCCAAAAAGAGTGCTGATGAGCAGGCACAGAGTTGCTGACTGAGATGTGGAGCTGAGCTTCGTGGTTGGAGGACAAAACGCTGTGTGATATAAACACACACAAAGGCGCGTGCACACACACAGTTGTGTAAACAGATATCACTTGTATTACAAAAGGAGTAATACAAGAACGCACACACACATAAGAATATAGTATATTAGGTAGAAACGTGGTCCTTTAATCAAAGGTCCAGGGTTCAACCTCACGGTGAAGTGTCCTTGAGCAGGACTGAATCCCTGCAGATACAAGCCATGTTCTATCATTGACGCTGGTGTCTGAACTCCCTGTGGAGATGAACAGGGAGACTATATATATATATATATATATATACTGTATTTTTTTTAAGAAATCAAAATGAACAGAAACATATTTCCCACTAACCTTACTTTGACAGTTTCAGTTTGATTTAGATGGTGATGAAATCCTGCATGCAAAGGGAGGAGTTGATAAAAAATGTTGATGTTTCTACGTCATTACTTTTTTTTTGCCCTGAGTTTTGCTTCTGATGTTGCTATTTTACCCACTGAATAGTGCAATTATGCCTGCAGCCTGAGAGGAAGCCCTACAGGCAATACTTAGAGCTGGGAAAATATATGCAAACTCCTCTGCATGTTTGTCAGGTTAAAAAAAATATTGAATGTATCTTATTATTCAGTCACTGTTTTCCTAAAAAGAAACTATTGACACGAAAATCAGTTGAAGATGAGGCAGGAAGGAGCAATAACAACTTTTGTCTATCCTGACTGTTAGCTTAAACTTTTAAGTGACATGTAATAATAATACCACAAGTTATTATTTGGTTTGGTAAGTTGGAAATCCACATAACCAATGCCACTGTGAAATTTAGTTTTCTTTTGGTTTGAATTTTTTCTGTTGGTAGATCAATCATGCTGACAGACCAATAAAAATCTACAATTCACATTTATCTCCATTAAACACACAATGGATGTCAGGTATAATTGGTTAGCAAGCCCTTACCAGGTCATGATTCATTTATTTGAACTTTGGCCTCGCCTTTCTCTCTCACTACCTGTTATCCCATTGTGCTCTTCATGAGGGATTCGCCACCTCTCATAGAAAATGAATGAAAGGCTCTGCCTGGGTGGTTGCATTTGGTCGCAGTGTGTTCCCCACCCTGCTCTCCTCTCCTCTCGCTGGCATTGTTTCTGAAGAAGGGGGCTGAGAGTCAGCCCCAGCTCTCGTACGATCTGCAGTAAAGTATCGTGACTGTTGAAACTAGGGCTGCAGCCAGTAATTGTTTTAATTCAGCTGTCGATTATTTTATTTCCGTGAGGGAATTTCTTGAAATAGCTTGTTTTTTCATACTGATATCCCCCTCATTATGAATTGTAATAGCTCATCTGACTCTTCATCTAGCGCCATCATCAGGACAAAATTGTAACTTGTCCAGTGCTTTGGTTTATCAACATATAACCTACCTAGAGAACCAATGCCATTCCCATCACTGTCAGCTATATTGTTTTTCATGCTAATTAACAAATGTTCGCAGGCGATGCACAAGGCTAAGATGAGGAACACGGTAAACAGTATTGACCTTATATGGAAGTACTCCCGAATTTGTTCTTTTAACTTCCTGACTTCCTGACAGATCTGCTGCTTGTGATAACTCTGTGGCTGTATTTTATCAAACATCTGAGCACTTTAATTTTTTTAATCCAACGTTCAGCATGAAAGACTGGCAGAGGTGGAAGAAAATGAGACTTTCTTCTCCAGTAGTCTGGCAAACAACCTCAGCTTTTTACATAACGGCACTAATTATCTCAGTTTTCCCACACAGCATGGGATCTACTGGTCTTGCTTTTTTGCTTGTTATTAGTCAAGGTGACTGATCAGACTGTGTTTTTATTTTAGTTTTATTATGCGTTTATAACATTGTGATATTACCAAGCTGTCTGAAAGGTCATTCAACAAATGTGTTAATACAATATATTTTCAGAGAGTTGCAGTAGAGACTAATCCAGGTAATTGTTCTTGTGCTACGTGCTAATTAATTAAAATTATATTGTCAATAACATCTATATTACATTACATAGTTGTATGAAAAGATGTGTTTTGTACAGATGAAACTGATTTTATAGCAACAATAGAAAAATCATCTGGTTTAGTGACTTTGTCAACACAAATGATACTGTAACTTAGAAATTAGTTAAAAATCATCATGTCACTTATAAGTTGGCAACTTCAGCTTATGTAAGTGCAATTGCCAACTTATAAGTGACATGATGATTTCTAAGTCAGTCCTGTCAAGCTACATTAACTCCTCATACATTTATGAGTGCTGCGAGGTTTGAGAAATGTATAGTAGATTATGGGAACAAATAGGGACCAAGACTTTTGACTTGACCAGACAAAAGAATAAAAAATAGGTAAAGAACAAATGAAAAATGGGTACACTGCACAATGTTAATACCTGACTGTACCCGCTAAATGTGACACTCATTTTGTGCGTGTTAGCATTTTGTTCAATCTGTAATAAATCAGTCCCACAGATTAGCTTGTCACACAGTTAATTTTTTTTCCCTGAAACTCAGGAACACAGGGCCAATGCAGAAATGCTGGGAGCGGCGCAAGACTAAACCAAGCAAGCAAAACAGAATAGCACTGAACAAAAGAGAAGGGTGGGAACGATTAGGCGCAGGTGAAACACAATAGGGAGGGGCAGACAATCATAAAGACAAGACGTAACATACAGTCACAAGACACACTCACAACTACAAAATAAAACAGGAAATGAGAATTCAAAGGAAATGAGTGCACACTTCAGTTTTGAATTCCCTGGCTTCCTATCACAAAATATCAAGAAAGAACATTTTTAGCAACACGCATCTTCCTTCCTTGTTCATTCTTCTGTATTTCACTATAACGCATGAGTTTCCTAGCTTGTCCTTGATCAGAAGAACCACTCAGACAAGGAAAATGTCATTTATCTCAACTTGCTTACTGCTGTAATTAGCATAAACGTCACCCTTCAGCTATTAGTCATATTCCAATTGAGTTATACCACTAAAAAATCCACTGTAATTACAGTACAGTACATTGAATTATCAGAGCTCTGTCACAGAGGGAGGGCTTGTGCTGTATGTTGGTCAGGAAAACACATAATCGATAATATTATTCATAACATAACATAACATACATCAAACAGTATGTTTGTTGGAAAAAAGATTTTTGTTGTTGGTGTGTGGAATTAACTAGCTGATTGCTTGTCTTTGAATATAAGTGGTTATTATTCAGCTCAACAAAATGCATATCAGGAATATTGTTGCATGGCCAGCTTATTTGCCTCAAGTGCTGATGCTAAGATACTCTGGGAGCAAAATGAAAGAAAATGGCCTGTGCTCATGGTCTGAAATAATACAGAAAAGGGGGGGGGTCTTGCACTCCCTCTCTCTAAATGCAGGCCTGTTTTATTGTGAATTAAATTGAAGTGGAACACAAGAGGAGGAAGAGTTTGAAATGCAGAGAGCAGAAGAAGGGCATGGGGGGGGGGCTTCGAGACAGGAAGAGAACTGAATGAGGAGGAAGCATGAGGCAGAGAAAGTAGTGGGGGGACTCTGAATCAGAGAGGAAGGAGAGAGATGCTACGATAAGTACTGCAGAGAGGAAGTGGGGCTGTCAAGATAAAGACAAACTCAGACAGAGGGAGGAGGAGATTAGAAGCTGGCTTTGACATTTCGAAGAACGATGAAGGAGAGAAGGAGAGCAAATAGAAAAACAAAAGAAGAGCAACGGAAAGAAGGAAAGACAGACAGAGAGAAAGAGAATGAGACCAAAGAAGTGTCTTCAGGGTGCCAGCCAGGAGGAAGTGCCAGTGGCTGTAACCATGGCAGTAGCACTGGTCACTATGGGAACCAACAGGGCCGCTAAAACAGAGTCCGGTCAACAAGGCCAAACTGACTCTATCCTCCCCTTTCTCAGAGAAGGAAACACAAGGAGAATTTATCTAAAGCAGTATTCACTATTTGTAACCTTTTGGTATTTTAGCTGAAGTCGCGTGATCATTTTTTGTTACTTTGATTCCTACTGTTTTTGTAAATGTATTAATGAAGGAAAATAGTACGTATAAGACATACAAAGTGCAGCAAATGTCCACACAAAGGTGATGGAGGCTGCTGCTGTAGCTGGAGGTCAACAACTCAAGAGTTGGAGGGTCAGCGCACGCCACTACTCACCGTAGCACTTCGGCTGCACTGGGATCCACTGTAAATATCCTCCCAGTCTGCAGCACTGCCTTGGGAGCGCAGCAGCTGATGTAGTTCCTGTCAGAAGGTGCTAAACAATGCTTACATTTTGTTCTGTGTCACCAGAGATCTTATTTTCTTCATAAGATAGGACATATAAGACAGCTGTGTTGCATTAAAGACAATTAACCAGTCATAATCACAGTGCCTCTGTACCCTAGTCACAGGTGAGCAAGAACTTGGGGAGTTCTCTTAGGATTAAAAGATGTGTTTCATTTACATTTTGGGTCTAATATTAAAACTGAACCCTGATTACGTAAACAAGATGTTTGCTAACAGAATTTTAACAGAAGCAAAAGAAATACAGTTAAAATCTGCAGTACAAAACATGTTTAAACAATCCAGTATTTCACATTATAAAAGACTGAATTCAGTCACGACTGTTTAAAATTAGAATAGTTTGCTGTTCTTTTCTTCTGTTTGATTGTTTAAAGCCTGTTTCACTGTTCTCTGCGCCATGGCAGCCAAACAGGAAACTCATCAAGCCAGTTATGTTGTTGCATTGATGCAAGCAAAATCTTTCATGTGAGTTATAGACGTATAACCTGTTTGGAAAATAACGTTTTAAATCAGATTTCATGGCAACAGTGTTTTTTGTCAAATTTAACTGGCGGTTCCATACATGCAGTTTTTATTTCTCGATGACCACCAAGAGTGCTGTTGCCATTCTCTTCCCATTTGTGTCGATAGGAATCTGGTGTTCTTAGCTCAATATAACTGCCCTGGGGTGTTTCCAAGCTACTGAGAGAATATAGTCTTTTCAGCAAATTTAGGACGTAATGTGTCATACATTAGCTATGTGTATAGCGATTCTGTACATTATACATTATAGTCTCCTGTAATCAGCCATTATTCACAAGAGTGACATGTACACAATCTACTGAGGCAGCACAAAGGCTTCTCTGAGGCTGTGGCCGCAGCAGATACATGTGTTGCCCATGAATGTTATTCGCTTTGAAAATGAATCTCAACTTGACTGCACATCTCCGACCGCAGGGCTGATGGGTCAGCGAGCCGTAGTTTCTTGGTGCGTGCATACATGTGTTAGTGTGTGTGTGTCTGTGTGCGTGTGTGTGAGTGTGTTTGTGTGGCTGTGTGCAGAGAGACAGAGCGATAGAGTAAGGTAAGGAGGGAGGCCTAGATGCTGTGACTCGCCCTGTTCAGACTCAGACAGCAGTCAGGCACTCTGCAGCCTCCCAGCAGTGCAGCATGACACAGCAACTAACTCTCTGCACACCCACATAAACACACACACTCATCCCATCCAGCCCAGTGGGACAAATGAAAGGAAAAGAGGGCAAGAGAGAGAGAGAGAGAGAGAGAAGTATAGATAACAGACAAGCAAAAATGGAAGATGAAAGAATGAAGAAAACAAAAATGCAGATAAAGAGATAAACAGGAAGAGAGAGAAACTCGTGCACGCACACACACACACACACACACACACACACACACAAGTCTCAGCCAGATTTGGTAGAGGCAGTGCATGATCTGTTCCCCAGTGCACTTGTGGTGCCAGTGGAGTTTGCTGAGTGTTTTTTGGAAACTAGGTCATTGTTCCTCCCACTCAGCCTGTCTGATCCAGCACATAGCCTGGCATTTTTTTTATTATTATTATTTTTTCCACAGCTAAGCACCTCCCTTGTCTTGTCTTTTTCGGGTGCTGGGGAAGTGGGGAAGCAGGATTGTTAAAAGTCAAGCACTTTTTAAATGCAGATATATGCAGATGTACCTGGAACAAATGCTGTCACGTCAACAAAAGACGCACACACTCACTCATACACACAGATGGTCAAAGAGGCTAACTAAATTAAGAGCAGAGTTCTTCCATGCTATGTCCAATATGTCCAGCAGTGCTGTCCACTCCTGCTCCTTGGCTATTGGCGCCACACTGATAAATGAGTTTAGAGTCTTTTAAATATTCATCCTCTGCATATTGACTGGGCTCAGACTGTGATACACAGTCATTTATTCATTGCTCATTCTAAACAAGAAGGTGCGACGCACTGCTCTCGTAACAATGTGTGAGACATGCATATGCACACACAAGGCCGCACACACTTACGCCCATACTACGGGGCAGAGCAGACAGGCTGAGGGTCATCTATTCAGGATGACTCATCATTGTAGGCTGCGCGAGCAGAGAGTCATGTGATGGGAGGATCAGTGGAGAGGATCTCAGAAGCAGCAGAGATTAAAAAAAGAGGCATAACAAGGAAGGCAGGAAATGGGGGAGAAGGGAGAAGGAGGAAGGATTTGAACTGGAAAGGAATGGAAAGAGAGAAGCTTGAGTTAAATGAGGAGAAAAAGTTGTATGACTCAGTGCTAGTCACATCACAGAGTCACTCAGGCTGACAGTGTGTGTGTGTGTGTGTGGGGGGGGGGGCAGTCTGTCGACTGGCCAGACAACACCAGTCTGCACTCTGCATTAAAAGGTTGAGTCAACTTATGTGGAGGCTAACAGCTCAGAGGGCTCAACTGTGCTCTCCAGATGCCCCCCTCCCCAACAGCTTTTACCCACACCAACAGCATTCTGTTGGTAGAAGACAGCCCACGGACCTCACGTCCCCCACACAAAGATACCAGAGAAGACCAGCTCTGTCCTGTTGAATCTGGATCACGTCGTCCATTCAGTGCTTAAAGGGTCGCTCATACCAACATTCATGAGACAAACTTAAGTAAATGAATCCGCTGAGCCCCCCCCACCCCACATTTCTACATATAATATAAAAATGCTAGAGACAGATGTCTCATCTCAGCATGGCATTTATTGTTTGTTAGTTCTTTTATAGTAGTGCTGCAGTGATTTTTTTTCCATTGCAGCTCCGAATATATAAAACTTTGCATTGGTATTGAGAACAGACTTGAGTTATCATGACAAAATAAGAGCATAGAATTTATTTCTGACTTAATATTCAGGCCGCAGGCCTTTAGTAAAGCAGTTTAATGAAAAAAAAAATATGACTTTGTCAGTGTCATTTGGACGTAGTAACCAGTAACCTGTAATTGAAAAAAACATCATCTTGTATGCATGTTTTGGGCTCGGTTACCCAAATGTTCAACCTGAATTTTGCTAGTTTTTTTATCCAACTGAAAACTTACATGTAACTTCTAAATACCGGACTAGGACATGTTGTGTGCACTTTTAAACAAGCATATCTGGGATTGCCTGAGTTTTGTTCTGCAGACTGTTTGGTGGAAATGGCCCAGAAGTATCAGCCTATCAATTCTGAGACCCAGCCCTGATGGCTCTGCAGTCTGCTGTGTGCCACCCCACATTACAGGCTGATGAAGCGACTGCACGGTGGTCTCTCCGTACCAACCTGGACCCGCACCGACTGATCTGCATCCCGCTCTGTCCCGCCCCCACAGAGCCGGGTGATGAAAGAGCTCTGTGTCAGTGGGCTCCAGAGGGGGGGCAGAGATTCAATACCTGACCTGTGCTGTCCCTGGCTGGGACACCATTGACTCTGACAGCTCTGTAATGCTCCAACACAGAGAGAAGTAGATAGATGACTGAGCGGAGAAAGAGGGGCTAATAGATACAGGAGAAAAGAAAGGGGTGCAAGAGAGCGATAGAAAAGTGAAGCAAAGGGGGAAAGGGATGAAAAGGAGGGCAGATAGATGAGAGGAAAACAGAAAGTGGGGAACAGATAGATTAGAGGAGAGAAAAGTGCAAAGGGGGGTAAAATAGAAAATGAAAGAGAAACCAAAGATATGTTTTCATCCAACTGTCAAACTAATTTTACGCAAACCGTTGAAATGCCACAAAAAATGTAAATTAGGTGCGTTTCCATTAGTTAGTTTGAAGTGGATCAATAGTGGGCCTTAATTTGAGACATAGAACATCCATCAGAAAAAAAAGACAGAGTCGTTCAGTGATTGTTTAGTGTACTGAATTGAAGATAAAGAAATAAATCTGCCACTATTCCACTCTGCCAAGTAATGCATAAAACCTCAGTAGGAACCTTATGTACCCGAGTCAAAAGGACTCTGTTTCCGGGTAGATGCAATCAGCAGATATTTCCCGAAATACCTTTCAACTTTGAACACATCAGGATGAGAGAATGACAGAGACAATGAGAAAGACTGACAAACAGTGGAATGGAAGGACAGAACGAATAAAGGTAAAACTGATCTCCACACTCTCTGTGGATCACTAGAAAAACATAATAGAGAAAAACTGGGCTCCATAGACAACTGACACACACACACACCTACACAAAATTGCGCACACACACACACACACTTGCTAATCTGTCAAGGCAACAAAGGGAGGCAAGCCAGGGCCACATTAGCATGACAAACTGGCCCTGCTAGGTTGACTGAAGAAAAAACAATTTTAGGAGACAGGCTGACTGTGTGGTATGGTGCCTGCCACCTCTGGGTGGGCCTCAAGACCCATAATCTCAGTGTGTGTCTGTGTGTATGTGCGTGTAGGAGGCTCGTTGGTTTGTTTGGAAGTGGGTGTATGTGTTTTTGCTACCTGATTGGAACCTTTTCCTGTATATCCCTGTATCTTGGGTTAGGCTCTCTGCGATGAATGGAAGTAAATGTTGTATCATTTTAAGGACAGTTCCTTTATAAAGGAACTCATCTGAACACATCTGAAAGAGAGGGGATTGTGTGTGCATGTCCATGCCTGTATGTTATGTCTGGGGAAGTAGAAGTGTGCATGTGGCTGCAAAAGACAGTGTACATAGTCTGCTTCTCTGTGTAATTGAGTAAAAAAAAAAAACAAGTGTGTGTGTGTGTCTCTGTTCTACCTTAATCCCCAGATTGTGAGAGCTGAGAGTTCAGACATACAGTATGCTGGCCTTGTTGCTCTGTTACTCTGCCACTGACTGCCTAATCTAATCCTATCATCACTCTAAAAACTGTCACGGTGAAAACACACACACACACACACACACACTTACATCTTATTTTGTATTTTAGAAGGCTTCAAACTCTGTTACTCAAGTTGGAATTCCTGGATCATATTTCCTTTTTCACCAGTGCCTGAAACAGTTTGCACCTGGAGCAAATTAGTTCCCAGGTTGGATTTAAGATAATAATTAATTGCATGCTGTTGTTTTTTAAATTACTGTAACAAGCAAATGTCAGCTTCACCTGCTGCTGTTAAGCTCCTACAGGTCATTTTATTATTACAAGACGCCAGAGAAAATTAGTGAAACTGCATGATGGAGAGTGAAAGGGTGGACACTGACACTGTGGCATCACAACAGCTTCTAGTTCAGCTGCAAGTGGCAAAGGCCTGTGACTTCCACTCCATATGTGTGTATGTGTATAGTGTGGTTGTGTGTCTCATTAGCTCCGGGTTAAGGCAGGGAGTCCTGGCGTTGACAGGTTTATTAAATATCTCAGGGCCCACAGTAGACATGGCAGGGAGGGAAACCCCCACTGCTCATGTAATTAATGTGACCACTCAGTGCTCATGTTAGGAGCCTCTGTGTGTGAAAGGGAAAGAGAGAGAGAGAGAGAGTGTGTGTGTGTGTGTGTGTGTGTGTGTGTGTGTGTGTGTGTGTGTGTGTGTGCAGGCCTTTTACTTTACCAGCATGGGCATATTTGTTGTTGTTGTTGTGTGTGTGTGTGAGCCTGGAAGGTTGTTTTCCCTCTGCTGTGGAGGGACAAGGGGCTTTTCTGGGCCATAGGCGAACTTCCCTGCTGAGAGACAGAAAGAGAGAGAGAGAGATAAATGAGAAATGAAGAAGATGATGGCGAGAGGAAGATCTGAGTTTTTTAATTGCACAGAAGACTCAGAAATACTTCTGTCATGATTACTGAAATTGCTTTCATATTTGACTCAAGACATAAACTGGTCAACATCTAGACAGAAGAAACTTTACAAACCCCAGCAGGAAGTTTTTGAGAAACCGAGGAACCTTTTTAGGAATTTAGCAAACAAACATGAATGTGACAAATGTGCGCTGCAGTTAATTCCAGCAGATACAGCAATGAAGCTTTCGGCTATGATGAAAATAGGCACAGGTCCTCATAAAGCCTGGTCTTTTTAAAATATGAACTGAATGGTGTCAATAAACAAACCAACAGATAAAGGAGGCAAAACAGAGTGGGTGATCAAGAAATTAAAATTAAACAGAATTAAATTTAACTGTACTTGGTTTTTACTTAATTTCACTGGGGGTTATTTACTAAATGAAAAAAAGAAATAGCAGCAGGAAAAAAAACCCTCAGCAATAGTTTGTAAAAGGGCAATCACTCAGACCCTCTCAAAGCATTGTGGTGCCAAATGTGTGGTCTGATAATTGGAATTTATGCTTACTGACTTCTAGTAAATAAGTGGCCCCACAACTCAGTGTGTAAGTGCACACAACTTTGTAAATGCTACAGCTCCAACTGGCTTTAAAACCATTATAGTTTTTAGTTAATTTGGTTCCTTGTAATGAGATGGGTAAATATAACAGAGATGGAGAAAAAGAAGACTATTAGCCCTTTAAAAAGTGCTACTGTTGGACAGCACGGGGCAGCTGGGTGCCAGAGGTCATCACAGCGAGGCCAGAATCAGTCACTTTAACACTCCCTCCTTGTTATTGCTTAATTAAAAGAGGATTTGTGCTTTCTTCACCAGCCACATGTCCAGATTAACACGCAATCATACAGAGTATGGGGTGTACTTATTATCCTCTTGTCCCCCAAGAGCTCATTTATAGTAAAATAACTTTTATTCATAAAGTTCAGTGTGACATCAAGTGAACGTTAACAAGTTTATTTTCATATTTTGACCATATATTGTTTCTTGATTTTTTCGTTTCCTTTAACATATCTTCAAGGCTAAGAAAAAAAGGGGCAGTGAAAACAAGTCAAATATAAAACATGAAACGTGAAACATGGAGATGAGAGAAGAGAGCAACATTGGCCGCTTGAAAAACAGTGAGTGACAGAGATTGGACGGCAGTGAAAGCAGACAGAAAATGAAATGATGACATGGGCAGCTCTCCCACCTGCACAGACAGACAGTCTGGCCAGCAAACCAATCACTCTCTGAGGAGGCAGCTTCTCGCTGGGTGTCACTGGGCAGACAACAAGCGCACGCACACACACACACACACACACACACACACACAGGGGCGTTACACAAAAACCTGGGCCCCGTACATAGGCAGTCTCAGTGGGCTCTCTTGTCAGTTTAATCATCTATTGCCGTGCCTGTACGAATAACTAAATCAACAAGTGCAAGCCTTTGCATTTGTAGTGGTTGCCATGGTAATCAATCATAAAGTGCTTCAAATAATTTTAAGAAATTCTGTGCAAGACCTCATCATGTTACAGCCTCTTGGCTCAACATAGAGTTAGTGTTTGAATCTTTCAGATTTTAGAATATTACTATAAAAAAATAATGCAGTAGTAAGTTCTGATATTGATAATTCTGCAAATCCCTGCGTGATAAGAAACACTTTTTTTCACATCCAAAGCCAAGATTTTCCAAATTCTTTCATTCACCAATATCTGCACATGGCAAATACTATATGGTTAAGATCAGGGAAAGAGACAGGTCATGACAAAAAAAAAAAGATGAAGGCATTGTTAAGCAGTCAGTGTGCTTCATCACAAGTGCTTGTCGGATGTTCCGATTTCTGTAACTTTGTGAAACTGACAGCCTGACATTCACATCCAGTGCACGGCATGACTGGCCAGCTGCGCAGAGGTGAAAAGGGAGCTGGGGTTTCAACTTCTCTCTCTCTTCTGAAGAGCTCTCTTTTCTCATTCTTCGCAAAAGTATTCCTGACACTTTTCATGTGAACAGCCACGTACAACACTATGAATGCCTCTGTGGTATTTTCTATCTGAACACATGCAGTGAAGAAAGAGCAGTGCAAGAATGCAACAGCAATGAGTGTATGGTACCAAAGATGGAGATGTTTAGAGGCTGCTCATTTCTCTTCCATGCTCAGCCGCTTGTAAGGAGTTTAGGCTATCAACATTACAACATATTTCTGCTGTGCATCAGGCATTACACATTCTTCAAGTCGTGGCCCAGTATGGCAGCATCTGTCAGTATTCCTCGCATATGGAGCCACTGATCTAATATGCACCAGTTTTGCCGCTGATTCCATGCTGTCTGATATGCTGTGCACCATGAATGAGATACAACTGCTGACTGTTGTTATTTAGCCTTGTCTTTGGTTTTAGCACCTCAGCAGTGAGCGCTGTGGCTGCAAGCTGTTGTGGGGCGATCTCTTGACTCCCTATAGTGCTGCTTGCCACTACTGTAAAGGGGAGCAGGGGTTGTGGGGGTGGGGGCTCCGCTGGCGCTGCAAGCTGTGACGACGGACGATAACTGCTACCGAACTATAGGCAAGGCAGACCTTAGGGCCCGGTGCAATCTGTCATGTTCCATGCTGTTTACAAGCTGTATGGTGTGAATGTGTCAACCTGGGAGCTAACGCGGCTACTGTATGTGGTAATAACATATGTGTGTAAAATCCAACCAGCGCAGGCAGGGGTCCACTGGAAGCAGCTGTGTTAGTGCAGGCAGCATTAGCTTGGTGGTCATGCTAGCCTGGCGTCGCTAAGTTCTGCCAGGGTGGTAGCAGGTCTGGGGTGCTGCAACATGTTCCCACCACCATCCATCTGTCAGCCCGTGCTCTTAGCACAGCATCTCTCATCTAATGTAATGTTTTCATTATACTCCTCAATATGGGAGCTATAGCATTCTGCGTGGCACGGCCAGGCGAGCGAAGCGGGAGGAGTGTTTGGATCGCCGCAAGTTGTTCATATGAGCATCCATCTGTTCCAGACCTGCTGCCCCCACAGTCAGTAGCTTATGTTGTGACGTTCTCAGATGTATGGAAGAGATGCTATATGAAGCCGACGCCTTCGCTGAAACAGGCGCTCACGTTGGTGTTCTACACATTTCTTGGCATGAGGAGGACAAACAAACCTGTGAATTGATCATGTTTGATATTTACCATGGGAATTATAAATTCAACTAACAGTAGCGGTAGAATTTAATACAATCTATCCTACCTGACAAAATCCAAAGGAGAAAAAGGAGCAATGAGACCAGTGCTGACCCTTATTAGTTCTTAAAATCAAAGTTAGATTTCTCCATAAAACATCCACATATTTTTGAAACAGGCAGTGTTTCAACACATTATATTGGCATGAAAGGTAATGGCAGCTAATTAGTGTGTTTTTGAGTGTCATTGAGGTATTTGGCTTCCCAAATGCATCACACACAAAGTATATGTTTTGAGAATGAAAAAAGGATAAAATTATTATCCTTTTATATAAACAGCAGAGAGAGGTGATAGTATAACAGTAACAGTGAAAATAAACATCATAACTCTAATGTGTGTGTGTGTGTGGGTCATAGGTAAGACGGGGATGGTTTGGGCAGAGGCACAGGTGTAAGGGGAAGAAGATTACAGAAAGCACCGATAAACATGTGACTCATGATTAAGATCCATACAAAATGACAAAATATTAACGTATGCAGAATGATAATGCATGCATCTTCATCTCTTTTGAAAAAACTGGATGTAGTCTATTATGCTGCTTCGCTGTTTTTAACTGGGGAAAAACACACAATATTTATTGCGAAAGCTTTCCTGGCTATATCGTCCCATTCCATATCTAGTTTGCTGACATAATGCTCTTGTAGCTACAATATGAGATCATCAGCGAAAATTCTCCACATGGTCCCATCCAATGGTACAGAGCTTGGTAAATCACCATTCCCTTTCATGCGCAGACAACTTGGGATGAGCTGCAAGGCATATTTACGTTAGCATCTTTACCCTTTCTCGACATGTTTTTATTTTAAAATCAGTTTGTATTTAATAAAATCATTGCTTTTATTTAAATTTACCATTATTTCCCATGACGCTTTTTACCTTCTTCTAGCTTCTTTTTTAGCCCATGATTTCTTTTTTTTTAACAGGTGACAGCGTATGAGACAAACATAGCTCTTTTTCTCACAGTTTAAGGCTGTTTGGTGTTTGGAGATCAGGGAAGAGTGTATGTAGCCTATTTGCATAGGTATGCTGGTGTACACAGTGTATAAAGCAATTTATTATATGTTTGAATAATAATGCAATAACTGTGTTTAGGTGTATGCATGTGTATAGGTGTGTGTGTGTGCACATAGGAAACAACTGTACATGTAAGGACTCAACTGCAGGAGGCTGTAACCTTTACCAACTACACTCTGTAATCACTGCTGTTTATGACAGCATAAAACAACGCACACACTCTCCCTCCTTCTATCACTCCTTCCCTCAGTTTTACACACACACATTTATGGCTGCTGTCTGTCTCCCTGGCTCTATGATTATTGCCGTCTGGGTCTCTTATCAGTGTTGTGACGGAAGCGGGCTGATGGGGACTCACACCCACACGCACACATACACTTTCGCCCTCCCCCGTCTCTTTTCTTTCCCTTTTCCTTGTCTTTCTCTCTCTCTCTCTCAGCTGTTCTCTGTCCTTTCTCTGGTGGAGCGGTGGCGTTGCGGCGCTGCGTCTGCGCTCGCCCTGCCGAGTGGTGTGCCAGTTCAGGAGATTGGCGTTAAAGCCAGACATGAGCTCATCGGCCCAGCTGGGCAGACAGCCCATTACAATGCTCAGCAGGGCCCTACCGCAGGGGTGAAAAGAGCTCAATACCTGCTGATTATCTACTCTTTCTCTCTGTCTGTGTTTCTGTGGCCCTCTCAAGCTCACTGGCATTTGCATGCACTGTATTTCTTCTCCTTCTTCTTGTCTTTTCACTTTTCCTCTATTTTCCTCTTGTTTCTCCTCCTTTCTCTTCTCCCTTTTTTGTCCTCTCTTCGTGTACTTTCCCCTTCTCTTCCTTCCGTATCTCTCCTATTTTCCTTTCTCCTTTTCTCTCATTTTTTCTTCTAATCCTTTCTTTTCTCTTCTCCTCCTTTCTCCCCTCCTCATCTCTTTTTCTCCTCTCTCCTCTCCTCTTCTTTTCATTTATTCATCACCTCAGTCAGGTATCCATCCACCATAGGTCCTGTCTATCTCTTTCTTGATCTTGTTTTACTCTTCCTTCGACTCAAACTGAAACTGACTCAAACGCCATCTCTCTGTCCGTCCTGTGCCTGCAGCAGAAAGAGAAGCAGGGAGGGTTGTTTTTTAAAATGACAGGGGTGGGAGCGAGGTCTGTGTGTGTGTGTGTGTGTGTGTGTGTGTGTGTGTGTGTGTAAATGACAGGGGTGGGAAACCAGACAGCTGGTGCACCTGTGCAGACAGGATATGACACGACACTGCGGCCAGACAAGGGTAGGAAGCAGCAAATATGATGTAGCGTGCCAGACGTTTTTATTGAGCGCAACTCTCTGTTCTGCAATCTGACTGTCTGGAGTGGCCTTACTGTTACTTAGCTCTCCTCTGAAGACGCCTGAGCTACAGTCAATGCCGAAGCAAACCAACTCCTTCACTGCCTCTCCCTCTCTCTCTCTTTCTTTCTCCCTCTTTGCCTCTCTCACTCTCCACCTTTGTCAGCCGGTGCAATGCATTGCGGTTAATTCATGAATCTCATTCAGCCTTGGTATTAAGACGGCATTGTATCCATCTTTTGTTCTGACATTTGGAATGGCATTCTGTAATAGTGACTCCATGCAGAAGTCACAGGGTGTTACGAGTTATTGGTCTGACTGAAAATGTTATGTTAGAGTCGAAATGGATCATCGCCATGTGCAAGGGCTTCCATCGGTCCTATGAGAGAGGCTGCACCCACGGGAGGAACTGTCTGGATAAAACGGGCATTTGTGATAGAGGATAGCAAACGTTTCACGGGAGTTACACTGCTTTGTAGTGCACTGTGTAAATTTACAACACAGTGCAGGTTACTTTGTGTGCTCTGTGATCATGAAACCTATGTAATCTGACAGGTTGTCCCGTTTGCCTTATTTCTTAATACTTCACATGGCACAAGGTGTGTGGATACACTTGTTAGATCTATATTACAGGATTTCATTCTCCTGGGAGTATTTTCACGTTAAAGGGCTCATCCACTGATATTGTATTGCACTTTTATAAAGTTCGGGGACTCACAAAAGACAGAACAGATCAGATATGTGTCAAAATTGAATCGGCAGAGGACGAGATACAGTATTGGTCATGCATCAAAAACTCCTGCATTTCCCATTGTACAGCTTGTAGTTGCGTCTTTCATTTCAACCAACCTGTCTCCTCAATGTTCAAATCTTTCATCCCTGCACCTATAGAGTTTGTCATGTGGGTGTCATCTGGGTAAAATGCGTCAGTCTCATACCAAAGCCGAGACAAACCTGGAAATAAGCCCTGTCGTCAGGGTCATGTTTTCAAACCTTGGGAAACTCAACGGCCACAGAAGACATTACACAACTGTTTTCACAGGATGAGGCGGACTCCTAAAAACAAGTAAACTGAACTTCAGGTGTAACCTTAGTGGACTGCCCAAAACAGGATCAACCAAAAGCTTCTACTAAAAACTGGAAGCACTCCGCTGTCTGAAATGTCTAAATTCTATGCTGTGGCATGAAGACGTTCCAAAGTGAGTAAAACTCCATGCACAAGTAGTGAAATACAACCTCGGAGCACAAAAGTATGAAGAAAGTGGTATCCACATACTTAATGCCATTGAGTGTAAATAATGGTCCCTTTTGTCTATGTCTGTTCTTTTGTTTTGCACACTGTGATTCAGAGAGCATTTGTGCACTCACCGTGCATCTTGAATACGTTCCTGTCCTTGCAGCCTTCTAGTCTCTGTAAGAACAGAGCACATCTCTATCAAATAGGCTGGAGGATGAAACTCTTACATTCTCTCTTCGTCCTCTTCCTTGTCTCCTTGTGGCCTCAGACAAAGATGACTCAAAGCATCACCCTGTGCGCCTGCCAGAGAGCTTTGGTCCCAAAAGCAACAAAGTGTCAGAGAAGAGACCCGAAGAGAACTGAAGCAGACACTATGGAAGTAGAACAGTTTTTCCGAACCTTGTATGGGATGAAGGCATGAGACAGACCTCTTCCTGGCTGAGCCACAAGATGGCACTGTGAAGTAGTCTGTGATTTAGCACCACAAAGGTTCAGATGGAGAAGCTGCCGTGGATGTCATTGTTTTTGAGAGAGGGGAAGGAATGGAGCTGCATTTCACTGAGGTCTCTTACTTTGCTGCTTTTTCCAGTATCAGCCTGATTGCACCAATGATACCTTCGGGGTCCTCGACTAAAATTTCAAGCATTTTCAGGCTGATAAGAAACTACTTCTGTTTCTTTTTCATCTATTTAGCCATCTGTCTGCTGTGCAGTATATGATGAGATGGTGAGTGGCACAAATGGCAACTGCAAACCCGATCTTAAAAAGTATCTTCAAGTATTTCCTGCTGTACATCAGTACATGCACACACACAAAGGACAGGCGTCCTGTCTTCATATGAACCTGAAGTAGTGTAGGTTGTGTGGGAACACATGGTAGTGTTGTTTCCTTTCATGTCTGTGTGTAGAAAATAACATATTTAGAGGAGGCATAGCAATAAAAAAATAGGCCTTTGATTTGAATCTTCACAAATCAAGAACAGCAGTAACATACACACACAAACTTTGGAAAAGCATGAAATCCATGTGTAAGCAGGAAAACCCCATGCAAAAGTCTTTAAAAGAGACTAAGCATGATCAGCCTGTCAGCCTTGAACAATGTTCCTCAAGCACACACACGGAGTACAGTAATGACAATAAACATCTAAACCAACACAATTTGTTTCAAGCCCAATTAGCCACCACGACCTCTCACCCCTCCATTCATCACTGACTTAACAGCAGTGGGGATAGTCACTGTAGACGTGTGGACAGATGATTACCGAAGAGTCGGCCGTCTCTGTTGTCACTTTGCATCACATCAACAAGTAGGAGCTGACAGAGCCAGTGCCTCGCACATCTGAGCCGGAACAGCGTGGCCTGCTCCAGTCGCGCGTAACGGCAGACAACCTGAGGCCGGCCGTCACGCATCCTGCCATCATACATACAATCTAGATAAGTTTCAGAGTGAGTGGCTGTGTAGCCTGTGTACATTATCGGGTCTGGGTTTGATTTAGAGATAATTACGGGTAAGGGGTCGGTTCCGGTAACAAGCTTTGATGGTGCGGTTTTGCAAAATTGGACTCTGGTGCAGTGTGTGTGTGTGTGTGTGTGTGGTGCGTGCGTGCGTGCGTGCGCGCGCAGACTGCAGCCAGGGGGGGATGGTCGGGGAGCTGGTAGACTAGAGTGCATTTGGTATTCAGCCGTGCCTAGTATTTATCTGTCTGTTGGCTGTCTAGTCTGGTCTGGCCTGTTAGTGGTGTCACCCTGCACTCTCCCCAGGGGACTAAATTGATGATCCAGACAGACTGTGTGCATGTGTGTGTCTGAGTGTGTGTTTGGTCGTGGTAGTGGTGTTGGGGGGGGGGGTATTTCTGAGTGCATAGAGGTTTGTTGCAAGACTGAGAATCGATGTGTGTCTGAGTGTGTCTGCATATGAGAGCTTGGCTGGGGGTGTGTGTGGGTGTCTGGGGTGTGCTTTTTTTTTTTTTACATGAGAGTGACCTCACATCAAGTCTGAAAAAACACTGCCCTCGGTGTCTGGATTGACACCGCTGCATTAGCTGACAAGACATCAGTGCTTGTGTTTGTTGCTTTGGTAAAAGTATGACAGCTGCCATGCATTTGTAAATCGTGTCAGGGTCTTGGTTCAACCCCCCCCCCGCAAAAGTGTCAGTCCGGAGTGGAGGAGTGTGGAATCCATTGGAAGCCGTCAAATATTTTTGCATGATTGGATGTGGAACTTGGCTAGTGATGCGGCACTTAATGCATAACATCTGTTGGAGGTCTTTGCTTTCCCCCGTTTACTTCCTTTCCTTCACACAGGTCCATTTCATTTTATTGCCTTTGGTTACTGTTGTTTTTGGAATGAAAATGGCCACTTACTCCCCTCATCTAATGCATGTGTGAAATAAAACCTAGACTATACTTGACATGGTTTTGTTTTAGGACAACTTGGGCACTCATCAGTGACCTCTGAATGTCCCCAGACCATAGTTTGAGAACCTGCTGATCTAGAGTGGCATTCAGAGCCTCTCTCAGATTTGAACAGCCTAGTTTATTTATAGACAGTCCTGCACTAGAGTGCGTACGTGTGTGTTGGGTGTGAGGGTTGCACTGTTAGGCGGAGGGGGTGTGTTGGGGGATGGAGGGGTGGATGTGGAGGTCGGGTTTTGGCTTCACTGCTGCACGTGCCCCTGAACCATAGGACTGGCGCGGGGGGTTACCCCAAGGTTAGCCAATTCAAAGAGCCGTCTACGGCTGTGGCCGCCGCACTCGAAGTGCTCTCCCCACACACGACCGCCCCCCCCCAACACCACTGCTCCGCCACATTGTCAACCAGGCCCTCTGCTAGCTTTCTAAGTGAGGTCACCCCCCCAATCCAACCCACCCATGTGCGCCCTCCACCCCCCCTGCAACCCAGACACAGGCACACATACACACACAAACATATAACTCCTGTCCCATCCCCTCTCGGTTGCTGCCTTCAAGTCCTCCTCGTACAGCTCTGCTTCCAAGCTGTGAATATGTATGTCAGTGCGCATGCAGGTGCTTTTACTGAGAAATTGGTGTCAAAATAATGTGGACCATAAAATACCAGTTGTTTTATTTTAGTGAACTTTTTACGAGGGGAATGAAGTACGGTCACACTGGAATGTAATAATTCAGGCACATGGTTGATGAGCTGGTGGTGTTTTAAAAATTCATCTTAATATTTTTTGGTGCTCAAAGCATAGAACCCAGACTTATAGAAAGATACCAAACAACACTCTAATATTCATGAATGGTCTGCTAGCACAATAGCCAATTAATTCATTCTGCAGCAAAACATGCAAGGGGATTCATGAATATTAACTACTGCGACCAGACAGCACCACACCATGCATGATTGAAACAGGGCCTCTGCATTAGAAAAACAGCCTTTTACTCATTGAAAGTCTTGTAACATGTTATTCGATAAAATAAATAAAAATGAATTTGAAAACAAACCAATTTGAAACGAATTTGAAACAAACACAATTCACAAATAACATAAGAGAAAAATGTGAAGGATGATCTGTGTCTTGTTTTGATGCAAACAGAATCGTACATATAGAAAGCTGAAGTACTCCACCATACGACCTGTTTTCTTCATGCTGTCAGCACAAAATGTGGCTCAGTCGGAGTATTTGCCATTCAGAACGCTTAAACGCGAAGTGACTCTTGTGTCATTGCAAAATCCAGACTTTCCCTGCTTGAACCATGTAGGTAGGTTTAAGAGTAAATAGCGTTATATTATGTTTTTGGCTCGTTGAAGTCAGAATTGTGGCATTTCTGTCCGCTCTTGAATGCAGCACCTCGTTCCTCCCCCGTCTGGCCCTTCTCGAAAGCCCTGTGATTGGCCGGAGCGGCGGTCTGTCATGTGCGCGGGCGGGGCTTGAACCCGCTGTGTCTGCTCTGCTCTACTAGAGGAAGGACAGCTGCTCTCAGCGGCGGAGGAAGGAACAGAAAAATCTATACAATGCGTTAGGACACGAGCAATGGCTTGTCCCCAGCTCTCCTGCTAATTCACTTGCCCCTGCCGCTCCGAGAGGATCATGGCGTGAGAGAAAAAAAAATCGTGGGGAAAATAAGTGCGAAACTGTCGGGAGTTGCTCGTAGTGGCGGACTCTGCTGCCACTGCCTGGAAGTTTTTTGTGTGGTTTTTTTTCCCCGTCGGGGGGCCCCGACGGTGGCGGCGGCTCTCTCCCCGGAGCGGTGGTGTCCCGGTCTGCCCAGCCCCATGCAAAACCTAACGGCCCCAGGCGGCCCCGGCAACTCCAATGTCACCTGCTCCTGCAACTGCACCGCTTCCCAGCCACAGGGAATGGAGATATGTGAGTAACATTACTTGCGTTTCCCCTGACCTTAAAAACCCACGGAGAGACTTTAGCACCTAATCCGTTTTGTGTGCACTCTCCACTGTGGCCACGGAAGGACAACAAATCAGACTTAGTATTCTTCCAAGACGAAGCGAAGTAATTCTGCTGTTCATTTGCTATCGGCTTTGAGCGAGGCTATTCTTTTCCAGGACCCCCGTGATTTATCTGTAGGGACTCCCTTCGTGTCCACGCTGTCTTAATAGAAACTTTACGGTGACCTTAGTGTACTCACTGGTATGTCAAGTCTCTTTTGTTGTCTTCATCTGTTGTCTGTGGCACAAACTATTTTAAAACGCCTATATAATACCTAATGTTGTAGTTGAGCTGGCACAGTGTTCGCGAATATCCCATCCAGCGGTCAGAGTGCAAAATCTGTCATATTCCTATAGCATTAGCATAGGGCAGACTTGTAGTTCAGCTTTTGCAGTGCATGGCATTCTTTTTTTTTCTTCTTCTTCTTTAAAAAAAAAATCACTTTCTTGCTGAAAAACGGTTTCTTTCTACTTGAAGTTGTCTGCTTGGCTTTTCTGGACGTTTTCTGCCACAGGGGGTCAGTTTCATATGAATACTTTTTGGGGGGGGGTTTAGCCCCACAGGCCCGCCGGGGCCGTGCACATGCTCCGAGGGATCACCACAGAGGGTTAAATAGTTTGCCTGTCAGCACAGACAGGAAACGCTGGAATGGTATGTTATGTCTGTCTGCCTGCCTTCTGAGCGGCCCAGAGAGAAACTATCATTATCAGCTCTGCCCTAATGCTGCCGCTGCCTGCCACGGATCCGCTGCAGACGTTCCACTTTGTGACTGGAGCAGGGCATTCAGAGAAAGCACAGACACACACACACACACACACACACACAGACAGGCAGGCAGGCAGGCAGGCAGGCGGAAAGACAGACAGACAGTTAGATAGACAGGTAGAAATGCAGCGAGCCCCCGCCAGACACTGCATGCATCCACTGTGACAGATCTGCAGACAGACAGGCCGACGAAGACAAATAAACAGGGGGACGGAGCGCATAGCGGGTGTGCACAACAGGCGGGCGGATTCACAGCCAGACAGAGAAGAAGGAGTACTGACACAGATATGAACAGTGGCGCGGACAGACCCGTCCAAAAGCAGCCAGCCAGACATATTGACAGGCAGACACGCAGACGCACGGACAGGCTACAGACTTACGGACAGAGTTACAGTGATGTGTAATTTCCATTGGGGCCGAGGCCAGGCCTGGCTGGGCAATTTGAGGTGAACGCAGGATATTAGATTTAGATTTGGCAGCAGAGTGTGGTTGCGCTGACGCCACATTGTAACCAAGAAGTGTGTGAGTGAGTGTGTGTGTGTGTGTGTGTGTATGTATGTATGTGTGTCTGGCAGACAAGCTGGTGTTCCACCATTCGTATTGCTGTGGCATCACGGTGTTGCCGGCCAGGAAAAACACACAAAGTCGGGCATGATCCGGTGCGTCCACCGACACGGTGATACAGCAGGGAGAGGGAGAGACTAATTAGATAATCCAGTAGAACGGCACCAGATGAGCCCGGTGCAGAAAGAAGAAGAAGGAGAAAAAAAAAAAAGTCAGACCATTGTGTTGAATGATACTTGCCGTGTCTTTAAGTGCACAATAAACTGCGCAGGGTGTTCCGGATCACGCATGCGTCTGTGTTTGGCACTTTGGCCCGGCATTTGCGGCGCATTTTTCTCGCCGTCTCACTAGTTCGTGGGAGTTCCATTCACGAGTGCCTCGAAAATGACTGCGTCCTACTGTAGTGGCCGTCTGGTTTTGAAAAGGGCCCTTGTATGTCGGCCGTGTTGGCATGCAAACTCGGAAAAAAGGCTTGAATAATGTAGACCGTGCTTTGATGATTTCTCCGGCGGAAGAAAAGAGCTACAGGAGCGGGAAGTCTCGCTGGCGTGTTTTCTCATTATTCAGACAAGGAGGAAAATTGAAAGGGACTGCGAACACAGAGGGGAAACGCGGCGCAACGGCTTGTCGCGGCCGGGGACCGAGCCCCGGTCTGCGCGCCGGGTTTCTCGTGTCAGGACGCGAAAGGCAGAGATCTTTAACAGCCGGTGTCTCGCCGTCGCCCTGCCCGGACTGATTGTGTGGTGCGTTTACACACCGCAGCCTCGCGCAGTTGTGCCGGAGGTGCATGTTTCTTTAGCTCGATCTCAGTTAGCAAGTGTCACAGAAAATTACTCAGAAGGGGAAGATTCTTGTGTGAAGGGATAGTCCCCCTCAGGGGACTTACGTTTTTGGTCCTCTGCAGACACTTTCCACTCTTAAGCCATTCCATCTAGTATTGACTCTTGGTGCTGTCAGCCCTGTCTTTCTTAAACCGGTGGGGGAATACAATATACTAACGGCATGAGGGGGTTTTTACCTAATGCAAATACCTTCATTTTTTTTCTCCCGCAATCAAGAGACCTCATCTGGTCACTTTCCAATATGGTTTCCAGGAGGTTGTTGAACCCGTAACAATCAGGACTGCGAAATTGGAAAAGCATGGTTCAAAACCAGATTCGGCGAGGAACTTCTTGTAGCGCAGGGTTTGTGTGGGGTTTCAGTGTAGGGTCTTCAACTAACCACTCGAAGAAGTAACCCGCACGGCGGCCAGGCGCAAATAAAATGCTGAGAGATGCTGCATGGTGGCCCTTTCTTTTTTTTTTTTTTTTTTTTTTTGCTTGATTATCTATTAGCAGACTTAAGTAATACTGTGTCCACGGCACCAAATACCAAAAAACTGCCGTGGATTGCCTGGTTGGACTTGTAGTCCTCCTCGCTCACTCTTTGATCTGATCTCCGTCACGCCTTCACCAGTCTCAAACTTTTTTTTGTCAGCCAAGCGAAGTTCTCGTCGAGCACTGATTTTCGTCATCCGCTAGGACTGAGGATCGGTGTCCTCAACCCCGGGCGGTTTTAAACGTCCTGTTTTGACTGAGCGAAAAGTCCAGAAACCCAAAGATCTTCACTTTGCTGTCATGTCACTTAGTATTTACCATTTCACTCTTACAGTGACTGTTACAGTTGCCTCTTCATTTTCTGTTAATAGCTTAATCGACTAATTGACGTAGCTCCACAGGTTTTGTATTTCTCAAAGTACAAAAAGGTGTGTTTTGAAATTTTTACCAAAATAAAAAAAAAGTCAAGTCAAGGCCCGGGTATGAAAAAAAGTAAAAGGAAAATAAAAAGTGTCTCTCCCCAGAGAAAGCGATAGAAAAGCCCCTGGATGGAGTATTCCTAGAATATCCTCCCCATCCTCCTGGTGCTTTAGATGTACACATAGTAGAGAAGCCGTATACATGCTCTGCCCCCTGGGAGTGGGTCCATGTGTCAGAGACTCGAGTGTGTGTGTGTGTGTGTGTGTGTGTGTGTAACAGTGAGCAGGGGCCAGCCAGCCAGACGGATGTAAACAGCCTGATCTGTAATCCTGTGTATGAGTGGTGTTAGTGTGTAGGTGGCGGCAGGGTCATCTGTCAACTACCTCAGGCCAAACGCGCACACGGCTACTTGTTGACTCTCACACGCGTCCGCAAAGATGTACACATAGGGGCGCGCGCACGCCCACGCACGCATTTACGCCTCGATGTACACACACGCACACGCAGACGTACACACAGGCGTACACACAGGCGTACACACAGGCGTACACACAGGCACTCTCAGGCTCAGCCAATATTTACCCTGCAGTCTTCAGCCAAACAGCCAATCCAATCTCTCACTAAGCTCTTTGTTGTTTGTTTGAGTTTTTTGGGGTTTTTTTGCCTGTGTATGGCTTGTTTGTGGAGGTGTTGTTGATTTGGAATTTGTTTGATTATTATTTAATTTTATTATTAATGAATTCTAATAATGAGCCCCGAATAAAAAGAAAAAGGAAAAAAAAAAAAACAACAACCTCACAGTCTGGATCGGAATTCTGGGTCTTTAGGGAGGGGTGTGGCAAAGACAGCCAAACAACAGCATTAAAAAGAAAAAAAAAGAAATATTTTTCTTTTTTAATCTTTTTTTTTCACCCTCCCAGACAGACTTTGCAGCGACTGCTCCTGTAATTAATTTCACAGGGAATTTTCTGCACTCGGTTTGCGTGTCTCAGTGGAGTCGTATTTAGTCTGCCACCTCTGCTGGGTGGTGGTGGTGGTGGTGGTGGTGGTGGGGGGGTCTGGCGGCAAACGGTGGCGCTCAGCTCGCCAAGGTTAAGAAAGAGCTCCTTGTTTTATTTAAGGGGGTGATGTCTGTGGGTGTGTGTGTGTGTGTGTGTGTGTGTGGTGTTCTTCCCCTCCCCTCCTCAACACCATGTTTTCACACTGCGGAGCTGACCGCCAGATGCACTCTGCCGGGGCCCAGGTGACTTTCACACATATTCAGGTACGGGGGCCCACTGCAAAAAAAAAAAAAAAAGTTGTTCAGTTCTGGAGAAAGGAGTTTTTGTTTCTAACGAGTATATCGTCACTGCAGCAGACTTTGTAACGCATAGATTTGTGGCATCAGGTGCCTTGTTTCCCCATTTCCCCAGTTTTTCCCCTCGCGTTTCAACTTTGGCGTTAAATTAAATCGTTTATACTCTCGAGCTCACATCCAGATGTCGGTAACCTATTTTTTTTTAGTTTTCCATCGTATTTTGAAGTGAGAATGCCTCTTGCCTGTATTTGCTGCCTTTTTTTTTTTTTTTCGGTGTGATAACATAGTGTCGTATAAGCAAAAGCTACTGTGTCGACAACCTGGCGCACTTAGCTCGGGCTTTAGGAAACTGTGATGGATGGTTTTTTTTGTTTTCTCACACTTTATGGATTAATCGAGCGGTTAAGAAAGTTAAAGAGTGCGGGTGTCGGTTGCAGTAAACCCAGCAGAAGACACATCATAGCGCTGTTCTGTAAAACGGGATAGTTGGGACGCCTTGTGGAACTCAGCCCGGCGTGATCTCAAAATAAAGTTAAACTTAAACTTAAAGCTTTTTATGTGAGAAAAGTGGAATTCCGGACCGCTCAGTCGGTGCTGTGTCCTCGGCTCGCCCCCACTTTGCGTACTTTTGCCATGAACGATGCCCGCTGTGTGCGTTTCAGCGACGAACTCTGAATGTAAACTTTAGCTTGTTGATGAGAAAACTCCACAGGGCACCTTTTAGGTTCAAATTTGCTACTTGTTCGTTAGGCCGATGTGTGATTTTTTTTTTTTTTTTTTTTTTTTTTTTCCCTTGTTAGCTTGGCGGCTCTCACACTAATGACCACCACGCGTTACAATGTACGTCAAGTTAACACAACTTTGACAGTTTTTTTTTTTTTGTTTTTTTTTTGCCTGAATCAGCTCTGACACCATTCAGTATTTCTTTTTTTTTTTTGGACTCAATGTTTTTATCTCGTGCCCATGCAACCCGGTAATTTTGGAATCAAACTGACAACCCTTGAAGCCGGTGGAAAATGCAGCCTGGCGCAGCTCCGCTCGCTTTAACTGGGCAAGTCCGGTCGAGGCGACGGTTTTCCAAAGAGCGAAGAAAAGGTCAATCTGCGTCTTTCCGCTTGTCCCGGCAGCACCTCCTCGCTGCGCCGGCACCGGCAGCGCTCGCAACCTCCGTCGCTGGCTGCTGGGACTCCCTTTGTGTCTAGATCCTTCATCCCCGACCCCACGTACGCACCCCCGCTGCACACACACACACACACACACACACTCTAGACGTCCTCCATTAGTTCCCAAAATACCCTTGAGACCAGGGCAGATTTGTAGCCCCAGTGTGTTTTAAGACAGGCCATCCGTCAAGTGTGTGTGTGTGTGACGGCGGTGGTGGGGGGTGGTTAGTAGTCTGCTGTCTCGGTCAACATCTATTTACCCACAGTTCAGCTGTCTGAGATGCTGAGGAGCTCCGGTGAATGAATCGGTCCCGCTGTCTGCTGCGTGTCTCACCGCTGCAGGTCTGTGGACGGGGACACTGTCGGTGTGTAACATGTAACATGTCTCAGAGCTGCTTTGCCCCCCCCACCCAGAATTCGGACAAATGAATTGGTTGCTTGGTTTGTTATCCTTTGCGAACCCGTCTCAGTGCGTGACCCCCACCCCCCCTTTACACGAACCAGCATTGCTTTGAAATTACAAATCAAATGTTTTGCATTGTATGAACACAAAAAACCCCACAAATCACGAGCTGAGACGTCGCGTCGCTCCCAGATCTTGGGTAATCCGCTTGTTTATATGTGCAGGAACACCCATACAGTGGAATAATGACATGTCTCTTCAAGTGGTTTGCGGGGTTTTCCACGGATTTTGACTGAAATGATTTTGGTTGAGTCTCCGGCGGGGAGGCACTGGCAGTGGGGGGTGGTTTGGAGGGCAGGTTCACTTCTGTAGGAGTACTTTGGTCCCTATTGACAAGGACGGATGCCATAAAAAGAGATTTCTCTTTTGAGTCTCTTTTTTCTTCATTCAGCTGTCCATTGTGAGACCGACTGCATTCTGGGGCCTCAGCGGCAAATCCGCTCCTTCAAATGTGCGGCAGAAATAGATTTTGAGACTTTTAATGAGATCTGAAGGTGTGTCGGAGCTAAAAAACTGACCTCCATGGTTCAAAATGCATTATGTGCCCGCTGGGCCACATTCCCGCTGTGTCTACCTCCCATATGTCAGACAGGCGGTGCAGAAACATAGCTCTCTAAGTGGTCGGTTTTAAGCTGTGGCGGCGTGCGACTTGGCGGGGAACCTTTCACGTGTGTATTTCTGTACAGCACACAGAGAATGGTGGTATAATGGTTGTGGTTTCCTTTTTTTTTTAAAGGAGCAGGCCCATTTTTAATCCCACTCTCCCGGATGCCTTGCGATGTTCTCGCGCACCCAGAAGTCGCTACTGCTTCCTGTTGCTATTTTTAATTGTGTGAATGTAACCGACAAGCGACTGAGTTGTGACCCCTCTCAGTACAAAAAAGCACCTCAGTTTGACCGCAGTGACTCAAAGAGAATCTGAGTAAAACAGCAGATGCTTGGTCGCCGATATTTACATCGTGTTAGCGCGGTCGCTGCAGTCCCACACACACACACACACACACGCACAGGAAACAGAGGAGAGATGGGTTGACAACGCGTGACGTCAAGTGCAGTAAAAACTTTCCAACAAGCGTAATAAATTCCCTCTAAAACCGGAAGTGGCTGGCCGTTGACCCCAAACGTCTGAAAGTCGGGTTGAAAAAACAGCTCTTCTTTATTTCTTCTTCTGCTTTTTAAATGCACGCAGTCTGGCAACGGCTCAGCAGATGCAAGAGTCTCTGCCGCTGCCAGTGGCCGATGGGAAGCTCGCCCTGGCCACAGCACCACCACAGCACCACCCGACAGGTGCAGGAGGGCAGGCGTTGACCCACCTTCGGCCCGTCTTGGCTCCTCCCGGAGCCACGAGACAAGATATGAGAGAGGCTAGGCCCATATGTAAAATTAAATAAATAAAAAAAGTACAGAAATGACAAGGATCGCACCGTGTTGTGTTGAAATGGAAAAACAAGCGGCGGGGTTACGCCTGCGTTCCCGACTGCATGCGCAGTACGTTGGGCGTAGGTAACGGATGTAACCCAGATGATAGGTGATATACCCGTAGGGGAGACAGACAGCACTCCCCCGTACTTCACACAGCTGTACAGTGCTGCAGCTCAACATGCTCCTGTCTGTGGGGTGTTTTAGTCCTTTTTTCCCCCTTTTTTTTTTTTTTTTTTTTTTTAAACCATTATAACCCAGTTTAACCTCCCAGCCTGAAGTCAAGCAGTGTGTGGGAGTCAGAAGAAGGAGCCACCGGTCCACATCTCAGATGCCCTCCTCCTCCTCCTCCTCCTCCTCCTCCTCCTCCTCCTCCTCAGTGCTGCGCGCTCTTCATTAGGGATTCAGAGGCCTGTCTGATTTTTGGTCCCTCTCTCTACCCATCCAGACACACAGGGACAGACAGCAGTGTCTGAACCCCCCCGCCCCTTTCGTTCTCCTCCTCCTCTTCCCCCTCTCCCCTCAGCAGCCACCAGCTGACCCCAATCAGACACAGAGCCTGCTCTATTGTTTGGCTGGGGGAGAGGGGACTCTTACTGGCACACACAGACACACACAGACACACACAGACACACACGCACACAGACTCAGACAAGGGGTCAGAGGGAGATAGAGTCTGTCTGGTCTGGCCTGCCTCTTTGACTCCCAACCCCCAATTCCTCTCCCCTCCCCTCCTCTCCTCTCCTCTCCTCCGAGGCTTGTTATGCAAAGTGTTTTGGATTGGCATTGTCTTGCTAACTGAGTTATCATGTGAATTCATCCGAATGAAGTTGCGTTCCTGTCTGCATTGTCAACTTTCCAGACATATGGGATGCATTTGGCATATTTGCGGAGGAGGGTGCCACCTTCGGCTCTCTTGCGGGATACTTCTGTGGCGCAAGCAGGAAAAAGTTTGCTTGATCGAAGGATGACGCCGGATTTATTGTTCCGTGTCAAGGGGTCACAGCTGACCTACGGTGCGTAGGGCCCGAGGTAACGGAGATGGGGACAGCAAGGACTGTAAATGGCTGCGTGGCTTTTACCGTGCGTGTTCCTGAGGCTAGACGAGAGTGAGGACAACCTTTAAAGAAAGTTTTCACCCTTTCAACCACAAAGCAACTCCACTGCAGACCTTCTGCGCACTGTGATCGCTGCTCTGTGAGGATGGATGAACAAACGCGCGCAAAGCGGGAGCGCCGGAGGACGCGGACGGCATCGCTTCGAGCTATCACCGGTCTCTCATCTTCACGCTTGGCATTCAGCTGAATGCTAACGCGGCTCCTGGCTAGCGCTGCTAATGATGATTAGGGCTCCCGCTCCGTGCGGCGTGGAGATCCTGTGTGTGAATTATTAATATAGGTCATAGTCACAGCATCCGGCTTGGCCCGGCCCAGCGCCGTCCCGGCTCTCTCGCAATACGCGTCCCCTGCGTGCCCCTGCTTACCCGCAGCCTGCCCCATCTGTCGGCCAGATTAACCCAGGAAGTCGCCCGCTGCACAGCGAGGTCTGCGCAGGGTGGCGCCTCATGAAAGGGTCCCACCAAGAAGCGCCCGCGCCCCGTGCCATCACGTGGCAGGCGCTTGGACCTGTGAAGTCGAATTCCCGATAAGTTGCACCCTGAAACGCCTTTCGGTTGTCAAAAACGTCGGCCTTTTTGTGATTGTAATGAGGATCCTTTCGCACGCAGGCCCCTGCCATTCACGCAGCACCCTGGGCTGCTCATTTACAGCAATTATATTTTCATGAGACAGGAATCTTAATGGGAAGAGTTTATGGGTCCTCATAAGAAACCCGCTTCCCCGTGATGAATTGCATCCATGCATGTGTGTGAGTGGGGTGGGGTGGGGTGGGGGTGCGGGAGTCCCATTTCAAGAGCCAAATTGCTTTCCCCCCGTTAATATGTGACTGTTGCTGCAGTGAATGTCTGCGAGTGTAGCTGAATGTCTAGGAGCCAGGGCGGTGTGTGTGTGTGTGTGTGTGTGTGTGTGCCCTAAACAGAGACAGACATGCCCTCTCAGCTGTTTTTTGTCTGCAGGAGCACACAGAGACAGACTGCAGCTCCACGCGATGTTGAATGGCTGTGCATCAGCCTCAAGTCCACTGTCGTCTGATGCTGATTCAACTTTTGTTTACAATTTTTAAAATTTTTTATTTTTTACCTAGAATAAACTCCAAATTATAGCACGCACCTTAAACCACCTAAAAGATGCCTTCAGAGCCGTCAGATGAATTGGGAAACTTGCCATGATCCTGACCTGCCTTTTGCCATCCGACAAGAAAGAGAAACCACAACGAGCACACGCGGTGCTGAAAAGATTTGTAAGAAGATATCAAAGTGTGTGTCTGCGCGTGGGTGTTGCCGAGTTGTTGATATCGCTGGTTACACTTGGCCTTTGTGTCGTCCAAAAGAGTTTTACCTCATTGAGTCTGGAGCTTCTTTTCATTCCGCAGTCCTCGCCTTGAGCTGAACTCCCCGAGTGGTGTTTCTACAGAGAGATGGAGAGAGGAGAGAAAGAAGGAAGTGGGCGGTGTGGGTGGGGAGAGGGAGTGCGAGAGAGAAGGAAAGACAGATACAAGGGGGAAGAAAAAAGAGGGAGAGGGAAGGAGATGTCAAGTCTGCGTTCCGCCGCTCCCTGTATCGACTCGACTCGGAGATGAATTTTCATGAAGATTCCACGAAACACGTGAGAGAAATGCCTCATTTGATATCATCTGCCTGACCTTGGCTGGGTCTGCGCGTTCTCTCGTCTGCACACTGAGAGACATCACAGGACCGAGCTGGGATTTTGATGACCACTAATGATTTCACAGTGGGGGGAAAAAAAAATTCACCAATTACCAGCGTGGCAGCCAGAGTTGAGAATTTTTGAACTGGAGTGAAGCCAGACCTTATCGATGTGGCCTTCACGCCAGTGTCCACTCCAAAAGGCTGCTCTCTTAAACTTTATTAAAGACTGTTTGACATTGTCGTACACGTGTTGTTAACCAAGCCTGTTTATCTTTAAAAAAAAAACAAAAAAAACAACGTTCTAATATCGGCACATAGGAGAAAACGCATCCGCCGATACTGAAATGTTTGAAGAACAAGAAAACCAAAAGAGTCAGAGCACACTGAAGGGGCAGCTGACCTAAAGTACTAAAACAAACAAGGAGTCGAATTCAATAGCACCTCATATCTAATTTAACTTGACTTTCAAAAGTTGCAAATAAATTATATAAGTGACCAAAACACAGTGGACTGTAATCATCCTTTGTTGGCCAAGGGGGAAGAAACGGTTTCCAGCGGCGGGGTTATGTATGCAGCCTGTAGTCGCAGCCCGACGGCGTCGGGTATTAAATTTGGATTAAATATGTATGGAGCTGAAACAGTGAAGGGATTAATGGATATGTCCATTTACAGACCACAAACACTTATAAGATGATACCTTCATACAAGATGAGTCGATGCAAGTTATTTTTCAAGCAAAAATCCTCATGGGCTGCAGAGTGATGCCTTCTCCTGATCATTCACTGCTTCTCTTTGTCTTCAGGCTCAGTGAACTCTTTTTGGACATCGTCACCTTGGGCTTTAAAAAGTGGTGCAGATCGATTAACTGACAAAACAATCTGCAGGTGAATAGATAAAGAAACTAGTCTTGACTTAAAATAATGTATATGACACATTGAAATGAGGGCTGTCACCTGCCTGCTCCTTAGCACTTCTTTTCAATGGACTGCCTGATCCAAATAGCGGAGGCTCTGCGTCAGAGCTGTTGAGTCAATCAGCCTGAAAGCCTTAAAGTTTAACCAGGAGATTCTCTGGAAACTGACACGGCGTGATCAGCCGATCGCTTCTCCAGAGACAAGGTTCTCTGTGGCTCCCGTTGAGCGACAAAAACACATTTTTTTCCCCGCTCGTCATAGGTCTGTCTTCGCCAACCAGGAACCAGATCCAAACTGGAACCGTCTGTCGAAACCTAACCCCGAATGTCTGTCTGAGAGATTTCTGCCCTCTCCTCCCATACAGGAGAGAGGACGTGACTCCACTGTTTCTTTGATTAAGAAAAAAAAAAAAAGTCGTTCCAACGAAAGGTGTTCAAAGCAATCTGCTGACGTTTGAGATGGGATATCTAAAAGCCGGGGCACACGAAGCCGAGAGCGTCTGCACGGAAGGTTAGCGAGTAAACGGTTAGGAATCACTTTGGAAATATTTGTGTAAGTTGGACGAAAGCAGCCTTTTTTAGGGAAGCTGTCAGCCGCAGAGGCCTGGATGCACTGGAGCACTGCAGCATCTGGGCTGGTCTCATGCCCAGAGGACCCGGGTTTTGCTTCCGACGCGAGGCGCTCTCCACACTTAACTGTCCTCCCCTCCGTTTGAACCTCTCCAACCAACCCCCGCCCCTGCAGACGGAGATCTATTTATACCTCTGTCCCTCCCTCTGCGAGCCTAAAACATCCTGGCCATCTCCAAAACACCACCACCATTACTTAGAGAATAGTTGTTGCCTGCATGCCCCCCCCCCTGCCTTGCCTGCCTGCCTGCCTCCCTCCTTCCTCCGCTGAAGCTCCTTTTCCTTTTTAGTCGTTTCCTCTGTTGTCGGCAGCTGTTGCTCAGCACCGCATCGAAGTTCAGCCTGCGGTCACGGCCAAGTGTTCCAGCGAGGAAAGAAAAGTTTTTTGATAGGACTTCCCCCACGTACTTCCCTTTATCCTTCATTTTCCTCCTTGTATACGCCCACACCCCCCTCCACACTGTCGTTGCTTCCCTCTCCGTCGCTTGCTTCTTTTTTATCCCCGTCTCACTTTCACCGTCTTTATCTTTCCTTTTGGTCTTCTCCTTTCCTCTCTTTTCTGTCTCTCGCTCCTGCCTAATCCTGCCTGCCAGGCATTGCTTCATGGTTGTTAAGCATCTCAACCTGAAGGGGGGTGGGGGCGGGTGGGTGGGGTGAGGTGGGGTGGGGTGGGGGGGAGACCGAAGGAGGGGAGGAGGCGCTAGTCATCGGCTGAAGCCTATTGAGCAACTTAAGCGTGGTTGTTTTGCTCTGTTGGCTCGGCACAATAAGACTGCATGTGGAAGACGTGTTTACAACCCTGCATCTGAGAGTCAGGAGGGAGTGGGAGAGGAGGGAAAGTGGGAGGGAAGGTGGGAGACGGAGAGGAGGTGGGATAAGAGGGAAATGATGACAAAAGTACATATAGCGAAGTGAAAGGGAAAGAGGTGGGATGCAGAGAGGGGGGGGGCTGAAAGAGAACGGCGGAGGAGGAGGAGAGCGGTACATGAAAGGGGGAGGGAGAAAAAAAAGGATGGATGGATGGATTAGCCATGAGACTGAAATGGGTGGATAAATCCAGACTGGAGGAGAGTGAGAGCAATGTGACCAAAAAAAACAACAACAACAAAAAAAAGAGTAGAGGAGACAGACGTAAGGAGGGAGAAAGGGGAGGAAGACGGACCGAAATAGAGAGACAGAGATGGTCCATCTCTGCGGAGAGACAGTCCGTGTGACAGTGAGTCACAGCAGGGAAAAAAAAACAAAACGCCATGCAAGCATATGCTGCAGTTGAGGAGCCATCTTTTTTCCAAAATGGAAACCATGATTTGTGGGCAGAGATGGGGAAAAAAAAAAACGAACCCGAAAAAACAACCCGCAGACAAGCAGATAAAAGAGACAGAGTTATTACAAACAGACGGGGTGCAATTACACACCGGAGGAGGAGGCCATTTGTCTCTTGTTGTGTCTGTCTTCTTTTTTTGTTTTGTGCTACAAGACACTGACCCCCCCCCCTCCTAATTACATGTTTTAGGTGAGTTGTGCACGTATGAAGTTTTGCAGTTCACCTCCGACTTTGCCCCCGGACGAGGCGTGAATCAGGGGGCTGCAGCTGCTGCTGCGTGGCCGTCGTCCCTGAATCATCTGCCTGTTCATTTGAGTTATTTTTTGTTCACTCTGCGGTTCAGTTCTTAAAGAAAGGAGTCCGAGCGCAGCTTCCCTGAGCTCAAGGTGATGTGTTCACGTCGTTTCGTTGCGTCTGAACCGCACCTGAAAACCCCAAAGTTTATTATCATTATCATTTATTAATATACAATGTTGTAAAACATAGAAAAGAAGCAAATCCCAACACGTCTGTGAGCCCACGGTGAGGTTCGCGGTGAGGTTTACTGTCGGAGGTAGCAGCGAATCCTGACCTCCTGACTGAAACGATGCGTCGGTTATCAATATATTGCAGCTGCCGCTTCATTGGCTGGTCGACAAGGTAATTAGTTTATCAATAGTTACCACAGACGCCTCTTATTTGCTCGCCCCGGCATTTCAAATGTGGAAATTCAAACGAAGCAAGACTCTCGAAGGCGAGTGGTTCCCACAGTCGATCTCAAGTGATGCATCTGATCACATTATCGCGGTGGAGGTGGGTGACGCGAGCATCCACCCCCCCCCCCCCCACCCCCCCCCCGCCAGACGACTCAGTCTGGATGTGTCCCGCGTTCCCCCGGAGCTCCTTGTGTTCCAGACCGTCCCCTGCTGTCTCTGTTTGGCTGATCACAACAGGCTCAGAGAGTTTCTCGGCGCATATGCGGCACGCGGCGTCGTGTCTGGTAGGTGTCTGCTTCGCCCACCGATGCTGGAAGCCCACGTTCTGTTCGCGCGGCAAATCCGCCCTCTCCTGGGGGAGGGCGAAGGCGTGCGGCGGGATCGCCTGTTCCATCAGACGAGCGTGGACCAGGAAGCACGCAGACAGACAGAGAGACAAAGGCCCGCTCAGTTCTTCCTCCTCCGCCCCTCTCTCTCTCATCTCCTCTGAGTTTCGTTTTTTTTTTCCGCTGTTTTGTTGTGGAGTCTCGGAGATGAGACACAAGGCGCCGCGCTTCGCTGTTTGTCTGCCTTTAACATCTGTCTGCTGTTACCCCCCCCTCCGCCCATCTCTTCTACCGCTGACTTCTTCCCCCTCATCTGTCCTTCCCTGCTCTAATCTTTCTTCGCCGTTGCCTCCGTTTCTTCAACCCGAGCTGTGTTCCCTTTTTCCCTTTGCTGGCGTCCTCTCTCGCTCCCTCTCCCCCTGTTCATTTCCTTTCCTTCCCTCTGTACCTCGCCCGCCGTGTTCAGCCAGGCCACGCCATGGATTTCACCTCTTTCCCCAACGGTGCTCGAGTAACGCGACCATGCCGAAAGTATCTGAAAGCGTGACGGAGCTCACTCTTCCACAGCGCTGTGCGAACCGTAGGTGTCACAGGTGCCGGTGGTGGGATTTCTTCTGGGATTGACGAGGTCAGCATAATACGCCCCCCCTCCCCCCACCCCCCAGCCCCCACCCCACATGTTCTGGTCTCATGTCCGATGCAGAGCGAGAGGGGGAGGAAGGCAGACACGTTAGCGCGCTCAGGCCGACAAAAGCGACGGCTCGTGACGTTAGCGGGCTAGCGTCGTCCCCGCTCAGGCAGTCAAAAATAAAACGCTGACTCGTCACATGAATATTTTCACACCAGCGGTCTGTCGCCAGGTTTGAAATACTGCATATACACTGACTATATGGAGTTGTGTATGTGTGTGATCTTAAATTTTCTATCGAAACTGGTTGATTTTCAGTGGCGTTGGTGCCACCTCGGAGCTTTGTGGTATAAACGTAGCCGCAGGATCATTTTCATCACCTGCTGGCAGAGCTGACACAGATCTGTGTGTGCGGCTGGCTGCGGTGGAGGAGATGGCGCATGCTCGCGTGCCCTCGGGACCCTTCTGCTATCCACTCAGTTTAAGAGCTTTCACACATCATATAGGACGACCTCAGTGGTTACTCTGTATGCAGCGCTGGTCCGTCTCTCGATACCGCCCGGCTCCCCTCCGCAGGGCCCCGCCGGTTCCTCGACGAGCCACAACATCAGCAGCGGTAACTGGTTTGGATGTTGTGGCTGATCGGTGTTTTTTTGTTTTGTTTTTTTCCAAAGATCAGTAATCCTAAACAGCTGGCGACTGCAGTTCTCAGCAGATGCTTCCCCTAACAGTAGGAAATAGACAAGCGCGTTGGTTCGAGACCGCAGTCGGCCGCGGTGCTCACACACGTTCGCTGTTTACAGTGGGGATTCATGGCGGCGGGACGCCGCTGGTCTGCAAATGGGAAGTTATCGTGCACACGAGCAGTACATAATATCGATGGCGTCTGTATCCATCTGCCTGCCTGTTGGTCTTAATTTGCCAGTTTGGCCTCGGGTTGTGCGTGTGTGTGTGTGTGTGTGTGTGTCTGTGTGTCTGTGTCCTGATGGCTAACGTCCTCCCCCCATTATGCTGTCACAACAGCCCAAGACCATGTGTCTGCTGCCGATGACGACGTCGCCGACGACGGGGCTGACAGAGCCCGTTCTTGTCGGCCGCTGTCAGAGCTCTGCTCCCGGCCGCTGCTAAGCAACCCCCGGCCCTCTGGGTCTTCTCCAAGGTTATTATGGTCTGTCGACCATCACCATTGCTTGGTGTCCCACCCCCCCCCAACATCACTGCAGCACCCTTCGCTGTCATCCCGACGTTTCCATCATGTCTTGCATCGCGTCTAATCCTGTTGAATCTCTGAGCAACCTGCAAGGCCAGGCTGAACTCGACCCCCCCCCCACACACACACACACACACACACACACGTTCACCCACTGACCCCAGCTGACCCAGAGAAAATACCCCACTCGTGCCTGCACACACACACACACACACACACAGGCAGACATGCTTTAAGTCTGACATTAGTCTGACCCTCCAGTCTGGTTCAGTCACTCAGAGAGAGAGAGAGAGAGAGAGAGTCTGGCTTTATGGCAGGGTGGGGGTTGGGGTGAGGGGGTTGTCTAGACGCTATCCTGTCTGTCTGGCTCTGATAATGTATACACACACACACACACACACACACACACGCACACCTGAGACACCGCAGCACGCGCCAAGTGACACGTTGAGCCGGCCGTGCGCCCGCCATCCCAGCGGCCGCGGTGAATGCTCAAACACGGCTCCGCTCTCCGCTTTACCGCTGTCCATGAATATTACAGTGTCGGAATATTGATAATATTATACTTCATTGTAATATTCATGGTATGTTATCACGGAGCCCTGCCTTTTTTCATATCTTCGTTCATGTTATATTCATGCAGATGGAGATGATCTGACTCATTCGGTCCTTTTCCGGGGGCTGAAGCGAGGATTTATCGCCACCTCAGCACCGTGCCGCGTTTCGGAGAACACTCGGACGAGGAAGCGGCGACGGCGCAAAGTGCGCGCCGCGTCCGAGCGGGGAACGCCGGCCGCCTAGACTAGAAGGAAACAGGCGTGAAAGCAAAAGCGCGTGAACAAGAAGCGGGCGAGAGTGTGAACCAGAAAGCAGCGCGCTCTGCCGACAGCTGTTCATGATATCCGGTGCCCTCGCCGATGTCGATGGGGCCGGTGGGTGAATGCAGCGATAGTGAATGAGTGGAGCAGTCCGGGGCTGCGCTGCTGAAGGTTTCCCTTCCCTTACATCAGCGTTTTCTTTGTCTGGCACGAGGGCAAGACGGATCCTCACAGGGGGGCTGCGCTGAAGTCAGAATTTTCCGAAGCAAATTTCCCTCCCTGTCTGTTTTGGAGGGAGGCGATTTGGAAATGCGACTGCGTTTGCGCGAGATCTGCGGCTTTGCGCGCAGTGATCCTTTTAAAACTCTCCGCGAAAGTCCGGGGAGCCCGACATCTCTCCGCAGAAATGCGGCCCCGATCTCGCGATACCATTTTGCAGTGACTGCGATGACTCCGTCGGTGCAACCGGCGAGAACAGCGTTCGGCTTGCGAGTGTAAGCGTTGGATTTCTGGGAATGCGGTGACATCACTGAGAAGAAGTCCACGGGGGCCAGAAACGCGAGCAGACGGGCAATCGGCCAACCTTTGCACAAACCCTCGGGTTGTTAGTCAGGCGTCTCTGAGAGAGAGAGAAAATGAATGTGAGCGATAAAATCTTTACAGACAGGCTTCCTGGTTCAGCTTTGATCTAGCGGCTGGGGCCTGACGCCGCACCAGCAGCGCGTGTGCAAGAGGGACACGTATAGACCTGGATGCACGTTCGCGTGTGAGCGGTCATTAAGCCCGGAAAAGTGCGAAACCATTTACCTTTTACTTGCCGTAGCCGTGCAAAAAACACTTTTCCCTACGCAATGAAGGAATAAATTGCATATTTCAGGTGAGCTGGCTTCCAGATTGACCTACAAATGAAGCAGCTCAGACAAGCGGGCTGTTTGTGCAACCTGCCGTGGCGGAGTTTGTCGTGTCCCAGCGCGATGGTGAAATGTTCGCGAAGATAAGACGAGACGTCACCGTAAACCATCTAAACGTCCGCTCAGCGTCGCTCCCCGGTTCGCCAGGCGCAGCGCCTGAATCGCGGCGTCACGCGCAGGCGGCTCTGCGGTCTGGGAGCGGTATCGGCCTCTGCGGCGAAGCCCGCACGGAGGAAAGGAGGGATGGACGGATGGAGGAGGAGGGAGAGACAGAGAGGAGGAGGAGGAGGGAGGGAGGGAGAGGGAAAAAAAAGAAACAGGGCTGTAATTGTTCGCTCTCTTGTTGCCCTGTGTCTCCATCGCTGATACCTACTGCATGCTGTGTCACACACTCGCGCTGTAGTTGACTGTGGTTGACACTGTTCCTGCCAGGCTGATATGTCTAGACGTAACAATGCGCGTCTCCCGGGGGAGGTAGAGGAGCGTGTGTGTGTGTGTGTGTGTGTGTGTGTGTGTGTGTGTGCGCCTCATTTTCTCTCTCCTGACTGTTTCTGTCCCTTCGTTACCGAACACTCTCTACCTCTCTCTCTCCTTCTCACTAACTGTGCCAGTCTTTTTAAGTGTGTGTGTGTGTGTGTGTGTGTCCGCACTATTCGCTTCCTCTCCCTCCTTGTCTCCTTCTATCTCGCTCCGTGCCATCGTGTGTGTGTGTGTGTGTGTGTTAGTGCGCGCGTGTGTGTGCCAGCCAGGTCGCTGCCATGGTGCCCCAGCAGCTCCGGGCCTTGTTGATCGCGGCACCGTGCCCGAAAGTTACCATAGCAACGACAGTGGCAGCAGACAGGGCTGTGTGTGTGTGTGTGTGTGTGTGTGTGTGTGTGTGTGTCTGTGTGTGTCAAAGGAGGACTGTGTGTGTGTGTGTGTGTGTGTGTGTGTGTGTGTGGGGCCCAGTGTGGTGGGCAGCAGGCTGTGAACTCAGCAGGCCTCTAGCTGGGCTGGAGCTCTCTGGGCAGCAGGAGAAGGATGAGCGAGTCGGGAGCGAAGAAAGCGCCGCTCGTTTCTCTCCGCGTCTCACCTCGCTTCGCACGCTCGCCGCAAGCCGGTTCGCGGACGCGCAGCCGGACGAGAATAGCCGCATCTCGGGGACGAAAAATCCGGTGACACAGCGTCTCGCGGCGCTTGCGACACTTCCTGCGTGAGTCACGCAGGAAACGCTGCATCTCGCGGAAAAGTGCAGTCTTGATTGCCAGGTGTGACTGTGAGAATGGTTTTGGGGGAGGGGGGGGGTTCATGACCAAGATCCAGCTCTGGAGAGCAACAGGAAAGCGGAAATGACTGCAGAGGGAGAAAAAAAAAAGCCAGCTGGAGGGTTTATTGAGCTCAGCTTGGCTAGGAAGAATAAAAAAAAAAAACCCACAAAACACCTCGCTCGCTGCTCGACGTTTTGCCAAGCTCTCGGTCCCAGCCATTTCAGCGACGATCCCGCTGTCATTTCCTGTTTTCTGCCGTCACATCGTCTCCCGTAGCGCTGGCTGGTCAGACTTCTTTTTTTCTTTCTTTTTAAAATTTTTTTTTTTACCGACTGTTGCTGCGATCCCCATAAACCGCAGCTCGAGCTCTGGGGCCGCGTGCTGCCTGCCTGCAAGATAGGATTCATAACAGCTGAAGCTCAGCTCCTTTAGTCTGAGAGAGAGAGAGAGAGAGAGAGAGAGAGAAAAGGCATTTCCTCTGCTGGTGGGAGTAGCTCTCCTACTCAGAATTTGCAGGCAGCCGGGGAGCCGTTCCCTGCACACGTCCACCCTCCGACCTGAATCCTCGAACGCGTTCTCTCGTGGTTTCTGGACAAATAATGCTCCTCTGTGCAAGCTAAACCGGCCGGATCTCCCTCTCTCGCGGACGCGTCTGAGGTCGCCCCAGCTCAAATGTTGAGTTTTTTATTGAGCAGTAATGATGTTAGAGGCCCCAGCTGAGTGTGTGTGTGTGTGTGTGTGTGTGCATACTCTATAGATAGCCATTAGCCTAATTTTTCTTTTTCAGGGCCAAACAGGGAAAGCCCGTGCGCCTTCATTAGTCACAGAAGTGACTTTTTCCCCCAGCATTAACTGCTCCTCGACGCCAGTAGGGTTGAATTTGCGATACAGTATAAGTTCGGTTCCACTTATAGAGAGTGATGGCCCCCCCGAAAAAGACTATTGCTAAGCCGGGATACTATATAGAGGTAAGTCGGCCCCGTCCGTGTGTGAGCCAGGTTCGTGGGCATCTGCCTTTCAGCCAATCACGCGACTCGTGTCTGTGCTCCCTTTTCATTATTGCTGTTTTCGAAACGGGCACGGCCTGCGTGTCGCAGCGCACGATGGACCGTCTGCTGCCTGCACACAGAAGCCGCTGCAGAGTCTGTTTGTGTTGTTGCGCGTTGCAAAGGGGCGGGGGTAGAAAAAAAGAAGAAAATTTGGTTCAGTTCCTGCCGCCTCTGTACGTAGCTATAGCGCAACAAAACAAATTTTTTTCTCATTTCCCCCCCGAGTGGTATCTCTCCGCACAGACGCTATCGGTTTTATTGTGGAAGAGAAAGAGGTTTTAAAATTTCAGCAGTGACGGCTCGCTCCGGCGACAGCGTCCTGGTTTCTCCGTGTCGGCACTTTTCAGTGGGACAAAAAAAACACAAAAAAAGGAAACAAAAGCGAACCGAAACCTTAAGGTGTGTGTAACTGTAATACGCAAATGAGCCGTGACTCATCGGTGAGGAACTCGCACTTTCGCATGTCTGAATGTGCCCTCAGACACCGTTTTGTGTCGGCGTGTCTGACGGCTTCTTTTCACCGGCGGGTCAGCCGAACTGTCTGACCTCCCGCTGGCCTCTCTCACGCACACACACACGTGCACATGCACGCACACACCACCACGCAAAGGTCAAAGTGTGCGTGCGCGTTTGTGAGAGCGCGCACGCTGCCTCTTCGCTGTTTACTCTCTCTTTGTGTTTGTCTTTTTGAATTGGGACAACCTGCCGCCGGTGGTGCCGGTGTGATATCTGCTTGTCTGACAGGGCCCGCGATCGAACCGCCGTACTTTTTTTTTTTTTTCAGCACGTCATGCGTCTGTGTCTGCAGAGTATCAAACGGCCAGGTACTGAAAAGCCCGGTGTCCTGGGGGTTCAAGTCTGGCTGCAGAGCTTTGCAGTACATCGTCCCTCCTCTCCCCTCCCTCATTTCCTGTCTCCTCTCCTCTGTCAACTGTCAGAATAAAGGCAAGGGGGAAAAAAAAGCCAACATAGCTTTGTGTAGTAAAAACCAAAACATATTTATATTCCACCAAGGAGTCACATTTAGTTAATGGTGCTGAAAGTAAAACCAAAACAAAAAAAGGCAACAATTTAGTGATTTACCCGGCAAAATTAGTCCATTTCTGTTTCTCTTTATTGACTATCTAAGTAAAGGAAATAGCTTTGTCGCTTGATCACATTTATTCTGTAATTACACAACTTGGCGGAGAGGACGGGCTGATTCATTGAAATGTAGTGTAACCTATAACCAAGTTATCACAAGGTGCCAAAACCAATTTGTACTCATCCAATTAAATACAAAGCGGAGAAGCCGGCGCCGCTGTCACCAAACTCATGCAGGTTGTAAGCTTCAGAGGAGGTTTTATTCAGACGAGCCGACGGCGTGTTTGAGCCGTATACCTCGGATTAAAGAAAATAGTAAACCGGCCCTCAGTGAATGTGCGACCGTTGGCCGCGCTGCAGCGCGTTTGAAAGAGCCGCGGTGCAACCTCTCCGAGCGGTCACTTGGCCCGTGATTTAAATAAACCTGATGGCCCCTCTCCTCGCTGCAGCAGAGAATGGGGCGGCTGGCCCGCAATGCAAATTATTCAGCCGGCCGAGGGAGTGAGGGCGCTGCAGATGCCAGACTGATATTGTTTTGACAAGTGGATTACTGTTGTAATAACAGCCGCCTGGTGCTGGTAATGCAGACTGCCGGCACACACTGTTCTCCAGCCCGTGCACGAGTCCGCGCTGTACACTGTGTTCTGGAGTCTCTGAACTCGGACGGACTCCGGGGTTCGAGCGGGACGGGCCTCGCCTCGCCCCTGCTTCTCTTCTGCTCTTTATTTAATCCCCCCCCCCTCCCCGCTTCCTTCCTCCCTTCTCGACTCCTCCTCCGGCTTCCTTCCTCCCTGACGTTCAGAGGCCATAAACTGCAGCCGCTGTACTTTTTACTTTGCTGTAAAAACATCCCTGCCTGCGCTTTTTCGGAAGGCGGCTTTTGAGTCGGGCATCTGGTTTGTCTGGCTGTAACAAAGGCGGAAGGGCAGAGTATGTAATATTTATCTGGCAGGCGTACAGAGGGGCCTGGGCAACTTGGTTTCCCCCAAAATGCCGCTCTCTGAATGAAAGCCTCTCTCAGTCCCCTCCCTGCGGCTGCTGTGGTGAGCACACAGGCCCGGGCTTGGTAGCCTGGCAGTTTCACGTCTTCCCAACACATTTTCTCTTTTTAACAGAGAGCAAGCGTCTTCCAACCTGGGGGCCAGGACGGGAGCATATTACCAGCTCGTGGCGCGCGTCTTGAAATACGGCGGTCTCACATTTGGCCTCGGTGTCCAGAAGATGAATCGTAATGACTACGGGGATCTCCTGCCCTCTCATCTCGCACGGTCGGCCGGGACAACGTTTTTTTTATATCTCAACTCCGCCGGACGAATCGGCACAAAAGCTTGCACAGACGGTTGACGGCCCTCCCCTGAATTTGGCGTGACTTTTCCTCCGAGGCTGCGTTCAGGTTCCCCTTCAGATTGTTCGTAATATAACTCTGGTGGCCGCCTGCCTTTTTAACTCGGTCATCACCGAGCCAGAAACTTCAGTTTGTCCGGTAGTTCGGTTCACGGCCAGATAGCTGCAGTGGCCTCGGCTCCGCTTAGCTCACATTAGCGTGCCAGCACGCTAGAGCGCTATGGAGGACACGATAAGCATCAAAGCCCGCTGAACGTCAGCGCCTTGGCGCTGTCATTTTGGAGGGATCTGACTCTCATTGGGCAATCATAACTTGTCGGGTCCCTCTTCAAATGACACAGCCTGACGTGGGAACTTCCCTTTTTGGCTGAACTGCTCACACTCTTACTTACAGTCCTCGGCTCTAAAGGTTCACGAGCCAAAGAGAACTGGAAAGCAGCGATGGAGGGGATCGCCGAACCTGAGAAATTCAGCCGTAAGTGTGTTTTGTAATGGCTTTGAATGCAGCTTTACCTCAGGCCTCTCCCTCGTGGCTTTTTAGGTAAGCTGGGCTCTAAATGGCTGCTGTGCGTTTTTAAAAAAAAAATTATTTCTTAGAACGTGCCACTTCCTGAAACTTGTGTGCGGCGGATGGCGTTACCAGTTACCTTTTGACACCGCGCTCTGCCCCTTCAGCTCTACTCATTCCACGTCAGGTGACTCATATGGTGAGCGAGAGCTGAAAAAACTCGGTTTCAGGAGTCTCAGGGTGAGAAAGGGGCCGGGTTGGGCCGCAGTTACCACCCCAGATACCAGATGCTGAATTGACGGCGCTTGTCGAAGCGATTTAAAAGGGCGGATAAGTGAATTACTTTGGTTGCTGTTGCTTTGTTCGACAACAACCAAAAAAGAAATTCGTTAATGAGATGGATTTGGGGCGTCTCCTCACCACCTCGCTCGTCGTGTTTCATAAGCGCCTCATTCTTCCGCTCTTCTGTGATTAACGTCGGTTGGTCGAACTGGTTGGGAACAGACTTTCTTCACAGCATTTTTTTTTTTTGTCCTTCCATGTGGTTTGCGCGAGTTGGCCCTCCCCCTTTCAGTCTTACCCCACCCGTCCTCTGTGGCTGCTGCGGTGTAGCGAAGGCAGGTTCGGGTCGGTTTATGTTTCAACTCGGTGCTCAGCACTAACCCACCCTAATGCAGACGAATAAGCTGGGAGGACTGGGATCTTTCTTGCATATTGTCACATTTGCCATAAGAAGTTCTTTTTTTGATTAAGGATGGTTGTTGTTGTTTTGGTTTTTTTTGTAACCCTGACCGTCTCTTCTTTGTTTTTGGTTTTTCGTGTGCCGCTTGTTCATCTTTGCCTGATTCCATTCCTGCTCCGTCGAAAAATGTCCAAAGGGCTCTTGGGTCAAATAAAACCGCAAAATTGTACGGAGCTTTGTGGAGAAAGTGTCCGCTGGTGTGGAGGCATCGCAGCTCAGATGGCCGAGTGTACGTTGTGTATTGTTCTTGCAGAGCCGCATGCAAACGCAAGGACACACACACACAAAGTGAGTGAGTGTCCAGCCGTGAGTGTGAGTCAGAGGTCAGACTCGGTGCCAAGACCAGACAAGGTCGAGACTTCTGCTCGGAACAAACCCACAACACATGACAAAAGAGTCTCAGACTGCAGACGGGGAGGCAGGGGGAGAGCAGAGGAGGGAGAGAGGAAGGAGGGATGGACGGGTGAGGAGAGTGGGAGACAATGAAGAATGGGAACGAGCGGGGTTAGGAATGACGGTGGATGAGGGAGGAATGCGAGATGAAAAGGCTGATAAAGCGGCGGGGGATTGCGAGGAGAGACGTGGGAGAGAAGGAGCAGGACGGTGGAGAAACAGGTCGGAGAGACGGCGGGCAAGTGTTTGTACAGGAAGGGTTCAGTGAGACGGAGCGGGAGGAAGGAGGGAAAAAAAGAAAGGATGAAAGAGGCATGGGAGGGAGGTCATCCCAGATAAGCTGTGATGCTGGTGTGCGTGCGTGTGTCTCACAGATTGTTTTGTTGTTTTTGCTTTGGGGTTTTTTTCTTTTGCCGTTGTTTGTCAAAGACAGAAACACGGCAGTTATTCAGCGTCTCCACAAAGAGTCTACTGTACGCTGGGACGGACACCGCCGTCTCAACGCTCATCCGTCCTCTGATTTGAAGCTTTTCTCCGTCCAATCCCCCGGGCGCACGCTCGCACGTATCGGCCACTCACGCGCCGCTGTGCGACAGACTGACTTGGAGTTTGACCTGTGCTGCCCCCTGCTGGTCAACAGATGTTAGAGCAGCCAGAGAGCTCCTGCGAAACGGTCCAAAACTCCTTTCTCTGCAAACTCCGTTCAGTAGGTTCTCTGGAGCTTTTGATCATATCGCATGGTTTTCATCGGCAGATGGCGTTGTGGGATTCTCTTGTAAGCAGACACTTGGTCTGGTCACTGGTCACGGCAGGGAAAGCACAAGCGTTACTGATGACACGGCTCGTGCTGTGTTCAAGTGTCCTGGTAAACTGTGGCTGCGGAGGTCAAAGGGCACCGTGTTTCCTTCCATGAAAATGACAAAGATGGTTAATACCAGTGGTCTAAAGTCAAGGCTGCTAAATTGAATTGAGTCATCATCTATTTTATACATTACACGTGTGCATTTCCTACTCATGTGTGTTTATTTCCTCGACATGCCGATGATTGGACAGAACAAGTCATTTGAATGGGTTAGGTTGTAACCGTAATGAACTTATTTACTCTAATCTGTGACATTAAGACTGAACGATTAGTAGATTATTCAAGAAAATCACATACAGATTAATCCATCATGTGCGTTCTGTTTGTTCCACGGTGTTTGTTGTTTCCTGCACTGCTCTCCTAAACGTTTGACTCTAACCCCACCCTCCTCTCCTCTTTGTGTTTGTTCAGCTGAACTGGAGTTTGTTCAGATCGTCATCATTATCGTGGTGATGACAGTGATGGTGGTGGTGATCATCTGCCTGCTCAACCACTACAAGCTCTCCACCTGGTCCTTCATCACGCGGCAGAGCCAGGCCCGCAGGCACGACCATGCCCTGCAGCAGGTCAGTGTGACTTTGGTGCGGCGCACGTGCCGTGGGTCAAAAATAAACTGTTTTCACTGGGTTGCACTTACCGCCGCTCGCAAGCCGGTGATGTTTTTCCACTCGATCCGAGGGTGAGCGGAAATCTGTGCGTGTCTTATCAGCTCGTCTTTTATTGCTGAATCTTCCTGTGGACGGTGCGGTCTTGCATTTTGACCAGTTTGTTCCCAGTAAAGCTGCACTGAGCTAAATGAATCCTTTTATCCCAGTCAGGGTTTCTGTCCCAGTTTCACTGAGGTAACAGCTTAGCGCCAGTCTGCTAAGTGAACTTGCTGAATTGGTTTCTTCAGAGCCCGCACTCTGCCAGACCTTGATGTTTAATTCACTACAGAGCTGTCTAGACGGCAGCTCCGTTGCCCTCATACCGACGCGGCGACACTCCGGGACAAACACGCACGTACTCGGTTGCATATGCGTGCGGTGCGAGATGGCACCCGCCGAATCAGACTTGGGTACGGAATATTTGACAAATGATTGGCCCGCTGATGCATCCGGCTTCTAGATCAGTGACTGAGGAAGAGATCGTCTGGGTTGCCCCATTGCAGATCATTCAAATTCAGCTCATATAACACCCCCCCCATCTGCTCTGACGTCCGGTCAAAGAGAGAACTGCGAAAAAAATTCTGCAAGCAGAAGCAGGCGCCAAAGCCCGTTACATGAGAGATTCACAAGAGTGAGGGGTCCAAAACATCGGGCGATGAAGATCCATTGTTTTCCATAGCGAACAACAGGATTTACCATAGAAGCAGCTACTTTTAATGACTTTTACAGCCTTGCAAGCAAATTATGTTCACTGCGAACCATTGACTGATGTTTAAAATATTAAATTTGTAGCCTTGAATGATTTATCACGGAAGAAACAGATTAGAGTGAAAGGTTACCGTCGGCTGTGATAGCTGGTATCACATCTTCTGACTTTCACATATCAATATTAATAGTGGCCCGTCCATTAACTTAAGTGAGGTAGTTATGCATTAAGATGAATCGAGCTGACATAAAAAAAACCTCTCATCCATTCATGGTGCGTGTACACATGCATGTGTTGCACCCGTAAATGTCTGCTTTTCTTGAGTTCAGCGGGAAAAAAAAGTTTTACCCCTTTTTGTCATTTTAAAAAACTTCTGGACTTGACTCTATACAACGGGAGACAGATCTCCGTCGACTCTATTAGACCAGTTTTATTTTTTTCAGCAATGGAGGTGTCGCGCAAAAAGAAAAAAGCCAGCCTAATAGTCAGTGGAGAATTGCCACTCTCTCTTTCTCTTAATCCACCCTGTCAGACACAAAGCAGACAGTGCCATAAATGCAACATCAGAACGCAACAGACTGACAAATCCCTGTAGCAGAGAAAGTGAGGTTCGTTCAAACTGCCGATGGCCTTTGCCCCTTACAGACACAAACATGCCCAGGATTTATACATGTTGGTCCTCCTTTCAGGTTTTCCCTCTCCCATTAAATATTGTCGTCTGCGCCATCTGAGCCGAGATGCTTGAGTTAAACGTAGACGAAGGGGAAACCGCAGTCGTTTGATAGTCGTGTTTCTTTGTTGTCGCTTTCATGTCCCCTATTTTTAAGACGGGAGCCATCTGCCTTTTGTTGTCCTCGCTCCCAAACTGGGCAGGATTTTCGGGTTTGAAGCCATCAGGCGTCTCTCAGCAATGCTGTTTCATCTTTTGTGTTCTCATTAAATTGTTACATTTTGGCAGTTTTTTTTTTCCTTTCTCCTTCTCTTTTTGTGAGGAAAGAAAGTTTGTATCCTCAGCGTAATGGCCTCACATCAAAAACCATCCCAGGCGTGACAAATAACTCGGCTCTTATGACTGATTTCTAAAGCTTTTTTTTCTTCCCAGTGGCGGTGAATCCAACACGCATGGAGCACATTTTCGAAATGCACGTGAAACGTTCAGAAGATTAAATAAAAAAAGATAGACTTGCTTAATATATTTGTGGATAAGTTGACAACGTGAAAAAAAATCCCTTTTTAAGCTCAGATGTATATTTGTTGAGGAGCTTCAGACAGGTGTATTAAATCTCTTTGTCTGATGTTTAGGATGGGTGTCTGTGGCCTTCAGACAGCGGCTCTCGACAAGGTGCCTCGGAGGTAAGACCCCCCCCCCCACACACACACACACACACACACACACACACACACACGCACTCACACCACCACCACCACCCTGACCCCTATTAAACCCACGGCCGAAGCCTTAATCACAGAGAGAATGGCTGACGGTTGATATTTACAACCATGGTGACTGTGAGAACCCTGAACTGTTGTTGTCCAAATATGCATGTGGATAGATTCTGATATTCACTGCATGTCTGAAAAGGCTCTTGAAAGCACCAAACTGTCTTTGACCATTTTAAGCCATATTAATATTATTATCATTAGTAGTATAACTGCTGAGCAGAGCTGATATGATCTACATCATTTTCTGCATCTCAGTAATGATAAATGTGGCAATAAGTCTATTTTTAATATTTAAGTACATGATGTTTTATTTGGATTTGATTGGCTGCATGTTTCTCTTCAACATGAAATTTTATTGTGATTTTTTTTTTTTAAGCAAAACAAAAACACAAAACATTTTCAGCACGTTACAATAGTTGCTCCTTTGATTCTGACTGAGACTGGGTATCGCCGCTGACTTCCCAGTCGATCCAGTTTTGATTCGCAAGGTCCCGATTTGATTCGAGTGAATGAAATATCACTTCGGTTAGGATGTTTTCTTTAAAAATAGCAGTTTTGAATGGATATGAAAGAGATTCTCTGAGAACTAATGCTGCAACCTTGTTCCATATTAAAATATCAAGGTTTATACATTAAGAATTAACCCCAGAGCAGTTACAATCTTCTTTGCATTTAGCGTGACCAATGAGTGCTGTGCGGTAAATTCACCATGAAAACATGTCTTCAGTGCATTGTGAACAATATTATAATAACTTTAAATGGAATTCCGGGCAGCCAAAGTTAATAAGACATACTTAATGTAAATATGACTAATACCTCAGGAAAATGTGCACCTGGCACAAAGCTGTTGTGCGATCGGCCACAGTGGTCGGGACAAACACTAAATAAATGCAGTGTGCATGAAGAGAAGTGACCGAAGGCATGCACCCCTTCACTGAAATGCGGCGGGAGTCTGCCTTTAGACTTGGCGGTGCCTTCAGGCAGGTCAGGTTCGCTTTGTGTCACGTTTTGCGTCTCTCATGTGGCCAGATCCGGCTGTGTGAGACTGCAAAAGGCGCACCACGTGCTAAAAGAGCGTTCTTCGGATTGGAGGAAATGACACTGGATCTTCCAAGTGAAGATCAGAAAAATCAGAACATCATTTGTTTTTTCCCGAAACCTGCTGCGCTGTGTGGTGAAGATTACTCAAATAATCCAGCGCGTGGAAGTCACTTCCAGATGACAACTTGCTACGAATAGCGCGTCTAACTGTGTTTGACATTCAGAGGCAGCGTAGAAAGCGCTGGCTCTGGAGATGGCTTCTAAAATGAATGGAAGTGAGAGAAAGAAGACCTGAATGACTCAATCATCTCTTTGTCTAATGTACCTGCTCCGTAATAGAAAGGAAATCTCTGTCACTTCTCAGCTCCTCTTTGTTTCTCAGCCGGCTTCAGTGCTCACCCGTGTACGAGTGCTCGGTGGTGACAGGAAAACTCCCAGGGTGCCGAGGGCTTGGCGTTTTGGCTGCGTTAAAAAAAAAAAAAAATTTGAGCTAGTATGTTCCACTTGGTACAGCTGGCACTGTACTCCAAACGGAATCGCAGTTTGCCAAGGCTTGTGAATACATAACCCTAAACAAATGCCAGTACACTCGCTGGTGAGCTGTTTGCTTACTGGTGTCCATGCCAGATGGACGCGTTTACACGTTTCGGCACCAGAGCCGATCTGCGGAGAGCCCGTTCACCTCCTGTCTGATGCCGCTGTGACGAAGCTGGCCGCAATTCACCGAGAGGGGGGTCATCCTCAAATGCGAACAGAGCTAAACAGCTAAAATAATTATTTCACACCTGCTTCCAGTCAAAAAAAGCCCAAATTTTAATATATTTAGAGAATTAAAATGAGAAAATACTGCGGTTTTGCCCATAAACTTCCAGCATTCTACTTTTGTGTGCTGATTGGTCGGTTAAAGATTTAGGACAGGGTTTACGTTAGCGACAGGATGCCCGGCCTCGATGACTGAAACAGACGCTGGCTGCCGCTCGATCAACGCGTGAAACCAAAGCGGCCAATGCCGTGAAGCACAAATACTTACAGAAAGATGTTTCGCTGCAAATCGAAAAGCCGCGCTTCTCAAATTCGAGCGAATAAATATTGTCTCTGCCCTTTTATATCGAAAAGAGAGTGACGAGTGATTTTGGCGCTGCAGCTCCACAGGACCTCCTTCATTCTGGACGTGTGTGCCCCCACACAACCCGCCGCTGTCCGAAGAGCGTGTGTGTGTGTGTGTGGGGGTGCTCCCCTTTTATAGCAGGACCAGTCACAGGCCGAAGGTGAAGACAACTGTGCGTGACGTTTGGTTGGTGAGTCTGCGCGCACTTTGGCAGCCGGAGCTAAATGTAGCACCTTGTGTGGGCAACAGGGCATGTTTGCACCGAAACAAACAAGCCAGATTTTCTTTCATTCTGTGTATGCTGCCAGCGAAAACCATGCGTGTGTGTGTGTGTGTGTGTAAACAAAACCAAAGGAGAGGAAGAATAAGACATGAGGGGTGGAAAGAGAGAGCGAGAGAGAGAGAGAGAGCGAAAAGCACGGAAGCTGTGCAATATGAGTCAGAGAAGGGGAGGTCCAGGAGGATGAAGGGGTGTACAAATAAAAAAAAAAAAAAAGTGTCACTGTTAAAGCACCCAGAGAGACCTGGGGGGGGAGGTGGGGGGTGCAGAGGGAGACGCAGTCAGTGAGTGTGGGTGACTGATAGAGGCAGTGATGGGGGCTGTGTGTGTGTGTGTGTGTGTGTGTGTGTGTGTGTGTGGCAGGGGGGGTGGACGGATTTTGGTGCATCATTAATCAGCAACACCTCCCCTGACACTGTCTAGACAGCCGTCTGAGAGCTGCCCTGCTCCGCTGCGCTCCGTTCCCCCTATCAGCCGTGCACCTTTCTCTCCCCCTCCCCCTGCCTTTTTGTCTGGGCCTCTGCATTTTGTTTTCTCTCCTCTTTCTTTCTTTATCTCTCCGGCTCTCCTTCGCTCGCCGTCCTCCCTTTATCGCCGCCGCTCTTTCTTCTCTTCTCCCCTTTTCTGTACTCTTTCCCTCTCCTTATCTCAGCGGTCTGTTTTTTTTTTTTTTTTTAATCCTTCCAGTTCCTTTCTCTTTCTCTGTCTGTCTCTCAATTTCAACTGCCCTGATCCTCTATCCCCCCCAGGTTTCTTTTTCCCGTCTGACGGTCCCTCCATCCTGACCGCCTTGTCGGTGGAGGTTGTCCGCTGGAGCCGCAGTCGCTAATTGAAATGGATTCCCTCTGATAGCGACTCGCCACAGTGGAAATGTGTGGAATTGGAGAGAAATGAGGAAACGGATCACACAGCCGCTGTCTGAAGAGCTAATTGAGCTGAAGATCTCTGGCAAAAGCCGGAGTATGAATCGATGCGCTGAATGTTGTAGGCAGGCACTCGGGTTCCTTTGTCCTTTTTTACTGCAATCGCGCTGTAACGTCTTCGGCGGCTAATTGGCGACACAGCGGTGGGGGCTGGTGCGGCTTCATCATTCCCTGGATTCCTGTTTCCTGTTTGTCATAAAAAAAATCGGAACGACGATATAATAAGTAACATACTTGGCAAAACACGATTCCGTATGACTGTGTTTCATGACCGGGGATGTATTAAAAAAACAAACAAAAAACAAAAGACGGCCTATATCAATGTGGTGCCATCCATTACAGCCTGTCTCTGGCCGAGTCAGCAGATTCCAAACATGCACAATCAGCGTTAAGACTTCCAGCATGGTGATGAGTACTTTTTTGACAAGGGTGTGTGACGTTACATGCAGTTCCACATCTGCGTTTTCTTTTTTTGAACTCAAATCTTTTGTCGTTTGTCCTGATAGAATTCTGAATTATTTCACGTCTTTGGGCCTCAATGTATGAATCGATTAAAAACGATTCAAATGAACTGAGAAGGGGACATCGCTCTTTGGTTTCTCACAGCTGTGGCCTGGGACGAGAGATTGTATAAAAAGGTTTTACATCCAGAATTACATTACAACACACTGTATATATACTGTACCTGTTGCCTAAACACAGAAAATACAGTCAGTGGCAGCCACATTCACGTTTTCTGTCCTCCTTCTCTTCTCCTCTTCCACACCCTCTGTCACACCCTTCCCCTGTCCCTTTCTTTCCTCCCACCCTCACTCCTTCTCTCTCACCCTTTCACTCTGTCTCTCTCTCAGGTGTTGTATGCTCCCCAGGCCAGGGATCGCTTCACCGCTCCCTCCTTCATGCAGCGCGACCGCTTCAGCCGCTTCCAGCCCACCTACCCCTACCTGCAGCACCAGATCGACCTGCCGCCCACCATATCGCTGTCGGACGGGGAGGAGCCCCCGCCGTATCAGGGGCCCTGCACCCTGCAGCTCCGCGACCCCGAGCAGCAGATGGAGCTCAACCGGGAGTCGGTGAGGGCGCCGCCCAACCGGACCATCTACGACAGTGACTTGATCGACATGGGGGGAGGCGGGGGTCTGGGAGGGGTGGGGGGAGGAGGGGGAGGCATGGGGGGAGGCGGGCCGAGGCCGCCGAGCAGTAACTCGGGCATCAGCGCGGCCAACTCCAGCAACCACGGGCGCATGGAGGGCCCCCCGCCGGCGTACAGCGAGGTGATGGGCCACTACCCTGGCTCTGCATTCTTTCTACACCAGCACAGCAATAACCAGAGGGTGGGAGGATCGGGGTGCCGGGGAGCAGGACGATCCAGCAGCAGAGCCAATCAGAAAGCACAATAGTACCTGCCAAGGCCAAGGAAGGCCAGCCGGAGGACCTGGTGTGAAGAAAAGGCCAGCAAGGCAGGTGGGGCCGCCCGGCCCGGACTGAAAACTGTCTCTCCACTTCACCCCTGATCACGGTGGTCTCACGCTCTCTGTCTCTCTGATGTCCTCTTTCCACACTCTCATGCACAAAGAAATATCAACCTTAGCTACAACTAAACAAGGAAGGGAGAGGAACCGAGAGTTAATTTCATTTCAGTTTCTTTCCGATTAATCGCTCAAACAGCTGGCACTGCTGCGGCAGGACGTATGCACTGCGTGGAGACTTTTTTTCCCTCCTGTCCATCATATGACATGGAAACATACCGCTAGCACAGATTGAAATAATTCAATTCGCCTTTTTTTTTTTTTTTTTTTTTTGTCCCCCTCGGGGGGAAGCGACAGCTCTATCCGCGGGAACTGAGGATGATTTTTGTTTTTTTTTCCGTTTTCTTTTGCATTTTTTTTTTTTGGTTTTGTTTTTTTTCCTTTCGGACCGGGATCTGTGCACAAAGTGAGAACTGAGCTGAGAATCAAGGACTTACAGAGAACACAACAAAACAAGAGACTCGCAAACCCAAATCTTTAGTGCCAAGGTTCACGAGGAAGCAAAACAAAGGGGGAAAATGACTCATTCATGACATTGAAAACACACAAAAAAAGAAAAGTTGCACTATCTTTTTTGCTGTAAAAGAGAAGAGGGAAACGATGCTATGTGATGATGATGATGTTTTTTTGTTTTATTTTTTGTTTGTTTGTTTGTTTTTCTCGTCCTTTTCATGAATGGACTGACTGAACTTCAGCTCCAAAGTTGTTTAAACAGTTGGGAGCAAAAAAAAAAAAAATTAACAAAAAACAAAACAATGAAAAAAACAAACAACAAAACCAACAACAAGTATTATAAGCTTATGTCCTTCCTTTTTTGAAAACCACAAGAAATACTTGTACCCAGCCTACGACATCTCTTGTCTGCTTACACCACAGGCACAGTGAGACTTAGTAAGAGAATAATCCTGTACTGGTTCACGTCTGAGTACACTTCAGCCTAGCGGGGATGGAATCCGCCTCGCGACCAGCCGCTGGGTGGACGGGCCGTCTGTCACTTCCTCTGGTCGCTTGTTATTTTGGGGAGGAGTTTCCCGCGCCAGAGGAAACTCGCGGGAAGCGTGGCGAGGCGCCCCACGCCGACAAACCTGGGAAGTCTGGCCAACCGGTCGGATGTCAGGCAAACCAAGCCTCGCTCCATGACAAAATTTAAAAAGGTGTTGAGAGGAAAGTTTAAAAAAAAAAAAAAAAACACATATCTGAGTGTCCATCCAGCAGCCTGGTCGCGGCGGATTCTTCCCTCCTTCCACCTGCCCCGACCTCTTGAGCACTTGACACTTCCTCTTTTCCCGGTTCCTGCGTCGATGACACCCCCCCCTTCACCGCCCATCTTGACATGCACAGTGCATTCTGCCAACAGCCACACTGAACTCGAAACCCCGCCGCCATAACAACGAAAACGCGAAACGACAACTTCGGAAAAAGAAGGCTCGTCTCTCCGTCTTGGTGTCTCCAGAGCCACACAAAAAAAAGCAAACAAACAACAACAACAACAACAAAAAAAGACGTCACAAAGTGAAGATTCCTGTCTGCGTCCGCCAGCACAGCGATCAGGTTATAAACGAAAAATTGTTTGTGGTCAAAGTCAAAGGGCTATGGGAGGGTCCTTTTTGTAAAAGACAAAACCTTTTTGAAAATCTAGCCTTTTTCTCTGCTCATCGTTGCCTTCTCCTCTGCTCTTGCGCTTTTTTTGTCTCTTGCGCTTTTCTCTGTCCTCTCTCTGCCACCCCCCCACCCCCCACCCCCCAACCCCAAACCCTCCCCAAAAAGCATCCCAGCTTTCTAACAGTGTCTCTGGTAAACACTGATCATCATCCCTCCTTTCATCCATGTGCAGAAAAAGTGCGTGCAAATGACGCAGAGTCCGCCAAGCCCTTTAAAGTGGAGACTGGAGTGGAGACCTTGTTTGGCAGTGTGCTTGTGCTGTCCTCTCCTCCCCGTGTGTGTGTGTGTGTGTGTGTGTGTGTGTGTGTGTGTGCACGTGAGAGAGAGAGAGCGAGTGTGTTGGTCAGACCTTTTCGACAACACAGAAAAGCACTTAATGCTCCTGCAGGAGCATTGTGTACGTGTCCGTGCGTGTGCGCGCGCACACCTGAGTGATTTATTAGTCAACTTTGTCTGAGTTTTGAGATTCAAGGACACATGACTTATTTGGCACTGTCCATGTTAACGCGTTATTAATTAAGCTTTCATTGAAATTCAGCCGAGCGCCTCTTTAAAAAATCCGGAGAGGCGTGATGGTTATTATCGTAGCATAGAAGTGACCGCAGTGTCTTTAAACTGCATGAGGGAAAGCTCCACTTGTCTTCATAAAACTGCACACTGACCTGCAGGTTGTGAGTCTGCAGTGTGTGATGGAGGGGCCGCTGACAGCTGCACAATACTCGCACAAATCGAGGATGGTGGGGCGAGACGGCTCAAGGGAGATCTCTTTTTCTTTCTTTTTTTTTCTTATTGTCAACAAATCCCAATCCCAATCCCATTTTTTAATACTCTCCGGCTTCCCGACCCTTTCTGTGGCACTCAGCCTCAAACTTTACTGTGGACTTATTATGTGGGTTGGTAAATAAAAAAAAGATACACATTTGGGTCAATTTGAGCTCAAGTCAAAGTAAACTGCTTTCTTTTCTTTTTTTTAAAACAAAACTGGAGCCCTGTGGCTCAGGTACAGTACTTGTTGGGAGGATCGACACGTCACAGGTTTTGGTCTTTTTTTATGGGATTTGCTGACAACTGAGAACATGTGGAATATCGCCAGACTTAGTGGACACCCTCATCTTATTATTATGTAGTACAGGATTGGAACACAGTCGCCATTCCCACTTAGATGATTGGATACGTGATTTGTAGGGTGAGGCCGTGTTAAAACCTCGAGCCTGGAGCCTGGAAACGTTCCTGTCAGCGCTGAAGGAAAGAACTAGCTTCCCCCTTCTTGTGCACTTAAAACCCACATCTTGTTTTACTGTCCGCAGACGTCATGATGATGGGTGGTGGTGGTGGTGGGGGGGCGTCTGCTTGATCGAAAGCCCTCTTGATTCTTTTACCATCAATGTGTTTGAATGTATGCATGTGCGTGTGCGTGGTTGGTGTGTTCATCTGGCGTGTGTGTGTACTTGTTACTACATCACTGCTGCTATTGCTGTTGCTGCTACTGCTACTATTGTTGCTACTGCTGCTTCTCATGCCCCCCCCCCCCCCACCCCCACCCCGAGTCCCTCTGTCCTTCTGTCCGTCCTGTCCCCTCGACTCATGCATAACTCGAAGGAAAGAAATCTGACCCTCTGCAGTCAAAAGCCCAAGCATTGAGACAGAACTTGGTCTGGTTTCCTACGAGATCCGATGCCGCAACGATTTCATTTTGTTACAGAAGGGCGTGGGTGAAGAGGTCGTCCCAACGCTTTGGTCTTTCGACTGCACGGACCTTCTTAAAACCTGGCTTTCTTTCCGCTGCTTCTTCCTTCTTTCTCTCGTTTCCTCAGCTTGTTCTGTCTGCGCAGTCATAGCTTGTAAATGGAGGCTATAAAGATGAACTTTATGTTTTCTACAAGGAGGTTTGCATGTTACTATTATGTGAGTAAATAAGGTGCCTAATGTTCATGTTTGAGCAGACCACACCTGGGTTAAACTGCTGCTTGGAATCCTTGCAGGTGCTTTATCTGCGGGTTGACCACCTGTCTGGCAGGATGGAACAGAAATACGCGAGGGAGGGTTGGGTAGGATTGCCAAAACTGATCATTTTCTGTCCTCTCACAAAGTAGCTGCAGAGCTAACGTGATGTTTGGGAGCCCGGGGCGGTTGCGCAACATTTCTCAGTCAGGTTCACGAGCTCCTCCTTCGATCGATCGTGGGCCGAATCTGATCCTGCAGAAACGTGGACAAACCCCCCAAAACACACATTTAATTCAAGGTCCACGTGAAACTCTAAATTAAGAAACCGTGGGACCAGCAGTGTGTGCGTGCGTGTGTGTGTGCGCGTGTGTGTGTGTTTCCATGTGCCGGCAATGTTTACAAGCACGCTCGCCAGTCTGCTCGCTTCCATCGTGCCAGACAGGAGCGGTCGCTCCCGGCGAAGCAACTGAAGCCATTTCAAGCAGTAACAGGCCACGTGTGGAGCAGACATAGGAACCCACTTGCACTCAAAAAGCTCCCACCTTTGTTGTGCCTCACTTCCAACGGTGCTTTTTTCAGTAGTCTGTCTTTCTTTATGTTTGTTTGTAAGGTGCTGTATATAACTTGAATATATTATGCACATATCCTACCCAATGGGTAGAAACCACAAAAAAATGTTGTGAATAATGTAATATAATGTATAGACAATATAAGAATTTTAAGAAGGCAGCATCAAATTTGTAAATGCCTACAGTTAAAAAAAAAAACGTACTTTGTCTTTTTTTTATGAGAAAACATGGTTTGCAAATTATGCTTAGAATATGGTTGCAACACAAATACAAACGTATAATATTTTGCTATAAATAATAGTGTGTTACGATAAGGATGAGATAACCTCTGGATTAAGGAAGTTGTTGAGAAAGATATTATTCACTTTTCTTTTTTTTTTTGATTCCTCTTCTGAGAACAAGCCTTCGCAGTGCTTGCTATCATTTGGGTACTGGCTGGTGGTTTTATTTTTACCACCATCGACTAACAAATGTATAGTTTTATTACGCAGATCTTTTAAAGAGAACCTACAGTATATCACACACAGATCAGTCGGTGTTTATGCCACAACTTCAGCTGGGTCGCGGTTGAATTTCAGCTCACTTTGTAAATTGTTGAACAAAAAAAATTAAAAAAAGAGAAAAACAAAAAGAAAAAAAAAAAAAAGCAGAAGGCCGCTGCACACGAGAGCCATCAGCACTTCTTAAAAAAGGAGACGTATGTGTCTGTATGCATCGATCTCAACAACATTTTAGTTTACTTCAGCTGTAGTTTTGTGTATCTGCCAAAGCATAAAACTGTTGAGCACACTCAGAACTGCTACACATCTGGCTGGATGTTAGGCTCTGCTGATAGCATTTCGGCTCCGTTACAGGAAGATCATCGACTTTTGATCACGTGATTGCACTGAACAGAAAGGAGAAAAAACAACAACTGGTTATTCCCCTTTTTTTGGGTCCAGATTGGAAAGTTGCACCAGCGCGAAATGTGTGGAAAATACCGTTAAAACTGTCATTTAACTTTTCTCTCATTATTATTATTTTTTCTACATTACTACGCTATATTTGGCACAGTATATTGAAACAAAAGTCATGTTTAATCTGCAGTCATTTATTTACAGTATGTACTTTAAATAACTTCACTGTACAATAACCGCAGAGCATGTTCATTCTTATCTATAGACGATGTACATAGCAACGCGCCATTTTCTCTTCAAAGCACCAAATAAGAGGCAGTTGTGTCGTTTTCATTTGGGGAAAAAAGTCTCTCTTGTAACTTTGGTTCGAGCTCAGCTCGCCTTCTTCTTAATAGACCTATTTCTTTTTGTTTCCTGCACTAGCTTGAAGAAGCAGCTTGGGCTCAGATTGATTTTTTTTTTTTTTTTTTTTTTTAATTTCTGCCCCCGCAGTGTGCTCCCTCTCTCCACTTATAAGAAGTCTGTACTCAAATGCTGACAACAAGTAGCTGTTTTTATTGTTCCAGATTTTAATAATAACGATGATAATAATAACAATGATAGCGTCTCAACAGTTTGGTATTCTCTCTGTCTTGACAGTTACCATAGGACTGCTTCCATCATGGGTTTTGTAACACCGGTTTGCTTTATTTACAAAAATGAATTCTTCTCGTTCTCCCCTCCCCCCTCTGTGCTGAAGTCTAGATATGTATGTATATGTATGTGTATATGACTGTATTCAGTAACCACACACACTATATATACATATGTATACATATATATCCAAACACAGAGATAAAATTGTTGTGTATTTTTGCCTCTTTTTATTTAAGCAATTGTGATGTAATAGGTTTTAGGCCTAAGGTCTGTTATTGCAATACTTTTACAGAAAAGAAGAAAAAAAAATCAAAAAATGTTGCTCTAAGTGCTGTTGTAGTCAAAGATTTTATGCTTGTACTTATGCTGTAGTCAAACTGCAGCGTAATGAATAAAACTTTAAAAGTGATTTTCTGGTGGTTTCTAAGTTGTTGTTTTTTTGGTAGGGGGGTGTAGTGCGATTACAGGAGTTGTCTTCTGTCTTCTGATGCAGCGAAATAATGTTAGCGGGCTATAAGGCAGTCTGGTCTCTGTTTGATGATGCAGGTTGATGCAGAATGTTTCTGGTACATGTGCTTTGCGAGGGACCTGAGTTTACCTGGACTCTACGTAAAGCACACGGATGTTGACACGCGCGGTGCCCTGCACACGTACCTGTGTCAGCTTGTTTTCCATGTCATCTTCAAAAAAAAACAAACAATGAATTGGACACCTGGCTGTGTTTAGGGGTCCGCAGCTACACCGGCAGCTCTGTGAGCGTTAATGCTAACATCAGCATGCAAACATGCTCAAAATGATAACGCTAATACGCAGTTCTCCAGGGTCGGCATCTTAGCTTAGCATGCTAACATTTGCTAAGGCGCAGGAAACGTATAGCACAATTTGTCCAAAGCACTGGACAAATGAAGTGCTCGAGGAAAAGCGTTCCACAGATGTTGAGATGATTTGAAGAGGAAGAGGCCGAGACTTTGATTCTGTCTTCACGTGGTGGTTGTGCGAGATTAACCAGTACTGTGGTACTGGTAGCAATACCACAGTGTTGAAATACTTTGCCACGTGTAAAAATCCTGCATTCAAATATGTTACTCGAGTAAAAGTAATAACCATAAAATGACATCGTCAACTTTCTCCTCCACAGCTCCTGGAGACATTGAACTGATTTTTTTTATGTATCTATCTGTCTGCCATTTGCTGTTTCGCGTGCAGCTGAGCAGGAAAAACACAGGGGTCAGACTTTTGTCTGGGACTTGGGTCACTTGTGCCGTGTTCGTCCAGCAGCTGCCACAGCACACAGCGCTGGAAAAGTTGAAACATTCAAAATGACTTCAATGCTTCCCTTCTTTCATGTCTGGAAAGAAGTCCAGCTTCAGATGTTGCTGATGCTTTTAACCCACCCCACCCACCCATCCCGTTGTTAGAGCAGTACAGTAAAGGTCAAATCCGGGTTACAGTGAAAATCTCCCTTTTCATTTTGGCCTCAGTAACCAGTAGCAAATGACTCACACTGCCCTGTAAGATAATGAAATGCATAAAGCATATGGTTTTTTTTTAAATATATTCAGCAGCAGGGACGGTTTTATTTATAGACAGGCCCCATCTGGGAACTTGTCATACCATTCACAGGAGTGAAACAAAGCTAACGTTCAAAGCACTTAGCCTCACTTATGAGTGCAGAGGAGGGTGGGCCCCCACCTCTTGTCCTTTCCATGAACCTCCTGCTGTTAAATGCTGCAAGAAGTGCAACTGTCGTGATACTGTTCACATTTCCTCATGACTCACTTTTTGCAGACTCCACACACACACACACACACACACACACGTACACACAATGAGACCTGGCAGACTGGTGAGGCTGTGCAGAGAAAATCATGCATACGTGAGCTGCAGTTCGAGCTGCAGATGAGACATGAGGCAGCTCGGGAGTCTGAGCCCGTGACGCACTTTTGAGAACCGGACTGGAAAATGTGGAAGGGGAGGAGGAAGCTGCTTTCTAGTTTTTCATGTTCATATTTTATCAGGAAGCACTGCCTGCACGTTCCCTCCTGTTTGGAGAACAGGTCCGAAGGAAATATCAAAACATTGTGAGCTGTAACCATGGCAGCGCTGCAACAGATTTAAACTGTTCAGTGAGGGAGCCACACTCCCTTAGACGCTGGGACATCAGGTCTTCTAGTCACAAACCATTCAAACACCCAAGGACCTCTGGTGGTACACCTTAATGACTGGGAGGAGGACTGGCATTGTGAATGACATCATCATGACATCACATAGAGAATGTGATAAAACAGCAAGGATTCTGGGGAAGAATATGAATGACGTGTAAATGAACAGAGAATCCAACTAAGTCAGCTGTTTGTGAGCAGCAGACCAAAACCACTCCCAGCGTCCAGCGGGAAGAGGACAAAGGCCTACAACCAGACAAAGATCGAGGAGGACGAACTGCAACTTTCTAAAGCACACAGAGTCTTTCAGCTGAATCAAAGGCAATGCCACTGACCTTTTCCAGGAAAAAGATGCAAAGCAAAGAAAATCCTCAACTTTCGACAGATCGGACAGTTTTTCTTCCTCCTGACCTGCCCTTTACCTCGGCCTTCCCGGAGACATCTTGACGCTTGAGTCATGTTCAGCCACTGATTCGCCACCTGAGGAACACAGGTGTCTTTTGCACTTAGATGACTTCAGGAATCACACCGTCGCACTGCCCTCTGTGTCACACTCGCTGTGAGAAAACGGACAGGTGTGTGTGTGGCTGCATAAACAGTTGTTCATTAATTTGGACAGCAGAGGTCATTGTAACGTCGCACACACTTCCCAACAGCACCGAGCGATACCACCATATTTACATATAGATAAGAATCATAATGAAGGTGGCAGGATGGAGCATGTTAAAGGTGTGGCAGCAGGATGTTTACCGTACATCTGCTTCACATTTCTGGACACTGACAGCGTAGAGAATGAAATGTCAAACTGTTCAGTAAGTAGTGTGTACCTTGACCTGCTATATTACTTTTTTTTTTTAAACAACCGAAAGTATTTGAAGGTTGAACTTTTTGTCAAACTATCAGCCAGACGCAGAGGGGGGTAGGGGGTGAACCTGAGAACATTTAGTACTGTATCTAAAGCTGGACTTATCAATATTTTTACATTAACTACGGAATATCATCACCCAGCTCTGCAGTTTCCCCGAGCTCAGCTCTTCCTTTTGTTTTCATGCTCCACAGGCCTATTATTTTGATTCACGCTCACTGCTCTGTTATCAACCTCATTTTCAGCCGCCGCAAGCAGATATTTTGATCGAAACGCTCGGCTGAATCCTTTGTAATTAACCAAATGGCAGACGGATGAAGGTAGCGACTAATTGGTGGATTTAGTGGAGCAATTAGCAGCTAAAGTCAGATATTCTTCTCCAGAGTTGTCGAGACCAGAGCAGCGGTAAAAGGAGGGTGAATGTGAGACTTTGATTCAACAGGTGTCCGAAGAAACTGTTGCTCTGTGTCTGCAGAATGTATAAATAAGCAATGGTTTGCTGACAGCTTAGTCATATTAACTATGTCCGTTTACTGTTGACAGCTTTTTCCGCTCTCCTCATGACGCAAATAAAAATAAATAGATAATAAAAAAAATTGAGATATGCTGCTTTAAGAACTATTCAGTGGTACTTGCGATGTTATGTTTTCTCATCCGATCTCGTTTATACTTCTAGTCCACTGCATTTCAGGGACAAGTATTCTACTCTGAACTTCACCACTTTCATGGACAGATTACTAAAGAAGTGAATATTTGAACTGGCCAAACAGGGCACAAGGCTCAGGGTCAGGGGGTCCATGGACAAACAGCCTAAAAACGTTTCCAACATGTAGTCATTTGACATGTTCACATAAAAATATTCACTGCAGCTTTTAGGATATTTAGCTACTAATCAAATGCAGTTTTTAACACAGGATGTTTATTTTTGTGGATGCTTTTACATTTAAAGAATCTAAATGCTTCCTCCACAACTGTGTAATGTTTTGTTACAGCTGAGAACGGTCTCGCAGGGCCTGGACGTTCTTTATAGTCACTGGTGATTCATAGTGATGACTTTAAAGTGGGGCTTTGCTAAACAGCAGATGTGAACTGACACGAGTAAATGTTAAAAAATTTACCAACGCTTGCTGAAATTAGCGACCATAAAATGCCTGTTCATATCAGACTAACTCAGGCAGTAACCAGAGATCCTGTGTGTGTACAGTTTTTTTTTTATTATGGCTATGTTGAAGATTGTGTTAGTTCCTCTTTCAGAAGCCACATAGGCTCACTTTGTGCAAACACAACAGCTTCATGCGGCATATAAACATGGCACACAAACTTTAATGATTAGCATTTCATTTTATTCCGTTGCGGTTTGAACCAAGCATCTGTTTACCAAGTTACCCAAGACATTTAAGCTGTCAAAGTGGTGCACTGTCAACATCCAGTTTTTTTATCCTCTTTCCGTACATACTAGAGTATGTACTCTAAGTACTGACTGCGTGCTTACACGTATGACTGACAACTCATCACATGTAAATTGACATGCACTGTGACTATGTCGCTCCCAAGAGCAGCCTCCGAAAGAAATCAACTTGCCATTTCATACGCAGATTTCAGTCACTACATTATGAGTGGTACAGACACCAAAATAATGCAATATATTAAAAATACATTAGAAAAACTTATTTCTTTCTCATTACATTAGAAAAGACACAAGGTGATACCCAGTCTCAAGAAAGGCTTCGATGAACTAGTACGTACAGATAACCACGAGCTTCAAGTTTTATTTTCCTAACAACTGGATGCATTAGTACTGCTCTCTGCCACACAGTCTTTTGACTGCAGGATTCTGGATTTACACAGGCCCACGAATGCCGGACTCCTTAACAGTATGTGAAGACGCGTCCTCTTTAAACAGCCGACTTATTGCCAACCGAGGTTTAAAGTCCAGATCACTTGAGCCTATGTAAATCCAGTCAGAGACGGCCGAGCCAGAATGCAGCATTACGAGGAGTCTGCTAATCTGGTGTCTAGTCCACACGCGCAGTGCATCGTGGCAGGGTTTGGACAGTGAGGGACTGAATCTGACACTTAAACAGACAACAGGTGACGAACTAAGGTGTGCGAGGTGACATTTCAGAGCAAAGTGCGATGTCGCTCTCTTCTTCCCAGACAGTCTCGGAAGTGACTTGCCCCCAATTCAGTAATGACTTGTCAAAATCAAAGGGTAGGATTATTTTTTGAGAGGCGCCACCTTGTAAATGTGATTCGCTAATCATTTTTCTTTCTAAAAAACGCTTTTCCCTCAGAGACTCTGTCTTTGGTTTCCTGTAGTTTCTCAGACAACTTGTCCTTAGTCTCCTCCATTTTCTCAGAGATGCGCTCTTTCGTTTCCTCCATTTTCTCAGAGAATCTCTCCTTTGTCTCCTCCATCTTTTCTGTGAATTTCTCCTTTGTCTCCTCCATTTTGTCCTGGATGTATTCCTTCACTGGCGGCGGTGTGGATAAGTATCCATGCTTGCGGAGATACTGAACAGATAGCGACGTGCCGCCCAGAGTTACCGTATATCTAGCAGGGGTGGCGATCTGTAAGAAAACAAAGAGATGAACGCTAAAGCATAACGGATGCCTGAATCCATCACTCATATATTACTATCTAAGGAAGTCAAACACAAACAACTCAAAGCTGGGTAGGTATTAAAAAAGGAGGAATTAATGAAGATGTACCGTAAAAAAAAAAGGAAACAGAAGATCCTGGATTAAATTACCTTGTACATGGCGTACGCAGTCAGAGCGTAGCCACTCGAAGAGTCTCTCAAAAGGCCAACTAAAGACTCCGGTAGACCAATCATCTCCAGGAATGGCACAACATTCACACCTCTGAGGGGAAGCAAAACACAAAGAGGATAAAAGATTTTTTTTTCAGAGATAGTTGGTTGGACTGCGCTGCAGCCTACATGGGATTGACTAGCGCACAAATGGTAAGAAAACTAAAACCTGGTGCACAGATGGGTAAAAACTGCAAGAAACTTATTTGTGAATCTTGCTGCATGTTATTCTGATTGTTTCGCAGTCTTTTGCAGGGGTGCCCATGTGAAACAGAGGAGTGGAGTTTGGAGTTAACTGCATGTCGGACCAGCCATCACTGAGACCCATGGAGCTAGGGAAGTAAAAATCTACATTTGTGAGTGTGTGTGTGTTTCGTGGCTGAAAAGTGTAAGGGTAAGGGATGCGTCAGCAATACTGCTGATGTTATTCATACTGTAGTCAAATTATTGACAATCGGGATGGTACTGCTGGAGTAAAACCTTTATGGATTATTTCAGATCTGTGGCGTGTGCTCTCCTTGGAACTGACGGGATGTTACGGTTTACGCCGTTTGGTCGGTTTCACGTGTTGACCGCTGTCTTCCGTGGCCCCTGGTTTCTCTGAGGTGAACGAGCGGCAAAGGTCAGCGACACAGGGCCGGGTGCAGTGACTGATGTGGGTGTTTAATAACTCAGATTTGGCTGCTGCAGATTTCAGCAGCACCTATGACAAATAGCTCTGCTCCACAATCTGAAGAGACTCTTTGACCTCTACACATAATATTTTGCAGATATCACAAGGGAAAAATAATAAAACTTTTGAGTAGCTATGAAAGAAGCTACATTATTATACGATATCATAAACTAAGCCGTTTGGGTAAGATACTGCATGTAAAATTACATTCTTTCAGTATTGTAACTGGTGCAATTTTTACCAGCTCATTTTGAATGATTAAAAATTTACTACACACAGTGTTCCGATTCTTTTACGGTTCAACAGATACAGTCCTGGTCAGAATTATTGGCAGCTGAGAATTTCCAGTACATAATTCAGAATATCTTCAGGAATTACTACAAATGAACCAATTTTTAATAACCAAAGTATTTTTTAATAAAATGTTCAAGGTTACTGAACAAAAAAAACTAAAACTAAACTTGCATAACAGCAAAGTCATAAAAAAAGCACAACTTGTACTCTGGACACAATTACTGACACCCCTTTGATGGATTTCAATTAGTTCCTCAAACAAAATTAAAAAAAAAAAAAAACTTACCTGTGTGTTTCTGTATTTTAGATTAACCAGTGAATATATATATACATACATATATATATTTTTTTAATAAGGGGTTCCACTTTCTTTTTTACAATGGCGAAGACAAGAGTGCCGTCTGACACCCTTACCCACCGTAACACTGTTCTGTCATGTTGTAGAGCTGCCCTGCTGCCTCTGGTCCGGAGGCGCTGAATGTTTCAACGAAATGATGGAATCAGAAGATGACCAAGCTATTTTAAAGTGACATATGTTACCCAGTGTCAGAAAACTAGGTTTGAGGCGAAGGTCTCGGGTCTTTCGTCTTTTTCCATCAATCTTGAGAGCTTGAGGGTGTCAATAATTGTGTTTTATGCTTTTGTTCAGTAACCCTGCACATTTTATTAAAATCATCTGGATAAATAAAAAATAAAAAACATAAGTAGACTCACTTCATAGCAGCATAATAGAAGGTTCCAAACCAGACAGAGGATGTGACCAGATGTACCGGGATCATCACCTTCCCATATTGTTTGAAGGTCCTCTTAAACCTCTGGAACAGGCCGATGGACTTGTCCTGCAGAGGGTCCACTTCTGCAGCACTGGGCCAAGCTTCCTCTTTCTTAAACTCCTGTGTTTGAGGTGAGGAGCTGGACTCTGGCTCCTCCTGCGGTGGCTGGGGTTTGGGCTGATGTGCTGACTTGCTGGAGGCTGAGGTTGAGAGCCAGCGCCGGCCTGTAGGTGGCAGTGGTGTCCGGTGTACTGCACAGCAACACAAAGCCGCCGCCACTGCTGGTGCTGGCTCACCGAGGGTGACGCCCGCCAGCGATGGGCGCACTGCTGCCATCCGCCACAGTGCCCCATGAGTTAGGATGCGCTGCATTATCATCCTCCTCTTCTCCTCCCCCTCCTCCTTTCTGCTGCTGTGATGTTCAACCACAGACTGTGGGGTGAAAAACCTTTGTATGAACGCCAAATGTAAGCAGTGACTTTCTGTTCATTCTATTATTGTTTACTGTGACAACAAATGATCATTGTCATTTAATCTGCTGATTATTTTAATAATTACTCATTTTTATTCTTCACAATAATATGATGTTGAGTCCAACTAATGGCCCCAATTCCCAACATATTCATATTATTTAATCTTTTGCTTTTCCTACTGTAACTTTTTAACATCTGCTGTGGCCTATTCTGTCTGCCTAATTGAGAGTGGCACTTGGTATGACCTCACTGCAAAATTTATCTAGTGCTGACATGAGGGCACTTCAAGTTCAGTTCAAAATCAGGACTTAATGTGGTCAGTGTTCAAGCAAAGTGTTGTCTCTCATCACTGTTGACGTTATTGATGACGTGTTATTAGTGTTGTTGAAACTTAACATATTTCAGTAGTTCTCTCGTGTTGCCATTTATGACCTTACTTTGCTGATCATCCAGAAGTCTGCATGCAACTCTGGACTCACTCCTAAATCTGGACTGCTCACTTAAGCATGTCAGATCTTCACCACGATCAATAATATATATTTTTTTTTTCTTTTTAGATTAAACTTGTTTCAGTGAGTGGTTGATTTAACTGAATGGTGATTTTGGAAGATGTAGTTTGTGGTGCTATTGAACTGGGGTGGAGTAAATAATGGCCAACTGCAGTCTCCAAAATGACCATGACATTGAATCGACCCCTCTCCAAATGTTTCAACACAAACCGAACAGTACAACATTCATGCAGATGGGATTTACTGCAGGACGGCCGTATTAGACGACATCGGTTATAGCTAGGTGTGCCTAATAAACTGCTCACTGAATGTATCTTGACTTCAAAACAACAGTAGCTCCTCTTCCGCCCGTTTAATGTTTTTCTAATTAGCTTCATCCCTATGCCCTGGTTGTCTTGGATTAAATTTAGATGATATTTTTGGCTAAATACCAGCTACATACGTGCATTATCATTATACAGGGACGTTAGCCTAAGAGTTATCAATGATTAATACTCCTACTGAAACCCCAACCCTCCGTCACATTGAGCAAACCAGTCTTCACCTAAATTCCTTCACGCTTTCTTTATCTCCTTTCCATTCACTGATCACACGGGTTATACGACAGATTATAGGTCATAAACGTGCCTTGTGTTGTTCGCACAAGCAAAACGAATGGGTGGGTCACTTCCATGAAGTTCAATAATCTTCGTCTCAAACTATTTACTTATATGACGTTTTGAAAACTCGAAGTTGATGTGAGTGTATGTGTACACACACACACACACACACATACATATACATACATATATATTAAACGAACTGGGCAGGGTTTACTGCAATGTTACAAAAGTTCTGGGAAGCTCAGTCGCAGCTAGCCAAAATACTGCTAGAGTTATGTGAAGTCGCCACAGTAAAGCGCCAAGTCATTGCATTTATTGTCAAAATAAAAGTATCCAGATTAGACCGTCGTATATTTAGACGGCAGCCATTTGGTCTGTCTTATTTTGAATGTTCCAACCGGAAGACCGAAGCGTAATATAATGCTAGCTTTACATGGTTACCTATTTTGGGCTAGTTGACTTTAGCCAGTTTTGTCTGAAGGACAAGAAGGCAGCTTTAAGTTCCCAGGTTGGTGGGACAGAAGGCGAAGTGAGTTTATCTCCCATTAAAGGAGACAGTGTTCCGCCTTTAGACGCTGGCTAGCAGACGGCTTTGCTAAGGCCAGACTCTGAACCGCTGCCAACTTTGGCTTCTGACGGCTGACGTTAGCTAGTTAGCTATTAGCTGACGACAGGGCTAACCCACAGACATGCAGGAAAACATATCTATCATTATAAAAGTAAAACGTACTAAAGGAGAGGACGCCAAGACGTTTACACTTACGGTGGAAGTTGCGTTTCGGTTTCAAGACAAAATCGCACTCCTCATCCCTGAGTGCCATGCGAAGGTGTCCGGGCTACTAGTCCTTCAGGGACCACATTTATCGCAGCAGCAGCAGCAGGGACTGCGTGGAAAGCAGCATGTTACCATCAACCGCGAATGGAGCCACGGGAGATGTAGTTCGCATGCGTCCGGGTTTAACGAATTCTAAAACGTGGAAGGAATTAATCTCCCAGCGAGCCTAGCGCACAGTAAGCTTCCTGGGAAGAGCTATAACACTTGGATGGTGGGGTGTTTTCAGGCACAGTAGTATGCCAGTCTTTGCATTGGAGCCAGGGCTCTTTATCTATACCTGGATTACAAATACACATTTTTTTGTAATTTAGGATTACCTCCCGAATTAATTCGAAAGTGTCCCCCAACGACGCAATGGCAAAATATCCACCTTGATTCCCACGTACAAGAAGAAAACTGTCCCAACACAACTTAGATTGTTTGTTACTTGAAATTTCATCAAACACACATATGTGCATTAAAGTCTTGCTGCGTCATTCACCTTTCATATCACACCCATACACAAAGAATGGCACGTACCATGCCTCCTCACATTACATAACATTCACCAGCAGAGGGAGTTGTGTTCACATTCAAAGTCATTTTTAAAAACTGGTAACCAAAAATTATGTTTTGATTCCATTAAAACATGTCTGTATGTGTAAAAAAAATAAAATAAAATAAAATTTTCCAATCAGGTCTCATTTTTTGGTGTAGTCTAACCTGACTGCCTGAGGTAAGTGTGAAACCCATTACAAGGTTCATCCCTGAAACTTTTTAGGATTCAGGATCATGTTCATGGATACTTCTCACAGCAGATGCTCTTGACCGAGAGGTTCAAATCAAGCCAGCCAGATGAGGAAGAGCCTCTCACCATTAAACCTCTCTGACACAGTACACTAATTTTCTCTCTGTACGTCTGTTCACGCAATTGTATGAATTATCTGTTTTTACCTGTGATTAAACTCCTAGCACACCTGGGACTCAGCACAAATTTTCCCTGCCCAGCTCACCACTAATCTATTGACAGGTCAGTCCAACAAAAGAACAAAGGCCAATTCTGTGTTGTTTGCAGGGCAGGGCTACGGGGTTCCATGACCAGTGATTTCTGGGACAGTGTGGTTCCTAATCTTCATGTAGAGCACTGGAAATATTTTTTCTTTCTTCTCAGTTATTAAAACTTGACACATTTATAGTTGGCATTTTGCAACTCATCTCTGTTGAGTAACAATAGTTATATTGTCCATGGATGAAATGACTGTGTTTAATGTTAATGGTGTTGCTGTGTTTGTACTTTGTTTATAATTTTGTATAATAGCTATTATGCTAATGATTTAAGGGAAATTTTAACTAAGGAAGTCGTTGACTTAACAATTGGACAGAATGGAGGAGAATGAGAAATAGAACAAGCTGTGCAATCAGTACAGTTTGTACACTTGCACTGCAGCTGCAGAAAGGAATTACTCTTAATTTATGAGGAACACCTCTAAATCTGCTAATTCATGCAACTGTCCAATCAGCCAATCATGTGACAGCAGTGCAGTGCTTACTCATACCATGAAAAACAAACTAAAGCATAAAATCACTCCACTTCTTTCTATTCTTCAGACCCTGCATGAGTACAAAGAAATGCATGCACTAAGCACTTTATTAGGAACACCTGTAGCAGTAAAACAAAGCTAAAAGAGAGTGAATGGTGGACTCATGTTCATGAGGTGGACAAAATATGTCTCCAAATGATCAGTAATGGTGCTCTGTGAATTCTTGATGTGTAAATAAGCAACTGTTTGCTAATAGCATCATGTAACTAAGTGATTTTTGTGTAATGTAAAAAGTGGTCAACACAACATATTATCACCTTATGGCAATGGCAAATTTGTTAGCAACTAATGTCTTTTTACACATCCAGTAAATACAGAATACAATTAGTAATGCCTTGTGGCTAAACAATTAATCTAATTCCAATAATTACTGTCCTTTTAGCTCTGTTTTTTGTTGACACCAGTCACCAGGAGGAAAGTCTGTCTCTTTAGTTTCTAAACATTCCATTATGTTCACCAGCTGTGTCTGTCTGCTGTTTGATACAGTGTACAATGAAGTGTGCAGTGGATTTATCAGCGTATTCACTGAAAACAGCTTCCTGCTGCTTGAAACATGAGACAGACACACATGAGAAAACAAACTCACTTAAATATTTATGCATAAACTGTTCATGATGCCTGTAGTAGACAGTAAATCACATCTCAGAGCATCATGTCATTATATCAGCAAAACAATAGACAGTATGAAAACATCATGGTTAGAAGAAATCAAGATAATTACACTCACAGCTAACAGTCATCACTCATGACAAACCACACTTTTAAGTGTGGCTGTTGAGTGAAAAGAGGATTTGAACTGTCTTTGGTACATACAGGAGAGCTAGTTGGAATCCATATAGTAGGCCTATAGAAAAAGGAAGATGAGGATCCATCCAGTGCGGTGCTGACCCAAACATTTAGAAATGAAGAGTTTTCATGGCATTTTCTGCTGCACCATTAATGTGAAAAATGTCAAAATTTCAAAATTTAAAAAAAATGCAAGAAAACATCAAAGACCAGTGTTTTATAAACACTAGATAGCATAATATGTGTTCAAAATGCAAAAAAGGTCATATTTTAGCATGTCATAAAAAAAAATGAAAAAAAACAACATATATCAAAAAATGTCGAAAAAAATGCGAAAAAATGTCAAAATTTCAAAATTCCTCAAAATGCAAGAAAACATCAAAAAACAGTGTTTTATAAACACTAGATAGCATAATATGTGTTCAAAATGCAAAAAAAGGTCATATTTTAGCATGTCATAAAAAAAAAAAAAAACGACGTGTCGAAAATATAAAATGTATGTATAAAAAATGTCAAAAAAATGTCAAAAAAATGTCAAAAATCAAAAATTTCAAAAAAATGCCTCAAAATGCAAGAAAACATCAAAGAACAGTGTTTTATAAACACTAGATAGCATAATATGTGTTCAAAATGCAAAAAAGGTCATATTTTAGCATGTCATAAAAAAAAATGAAAAAACAACATATGTATCAAAAAATGAAAAAATGCAAAAAATTTCAAAATTTCAAAATGCCTCAAAATGCAAGAAAACATCAAAAAACAGTGTTTTATAAACACTAGATAGCATAATATGTGTTCAAAATGCAAAAAAGGTCATATTTTAGCATGTCATAAAAAATGAAAAAAATGTCGAAAAATGCAAAAAATGTCAAAATTTCAAAATTCCTCAAAATGCAAGAAAACATCAAAAAACAGTGTTTTATAAACACTAGATAGCATAATATGTGTTCAAAATGCAAAAAAGTCATATTTTAGCATGTCATAAAAAAAATGAAAAAAACAACATATATCAAAAAATGTCGAAAAATGCGAAAAATTACAAAATGTCAAAATTTCAAAAAATTTCAAAATTCCTCAAAATGCAAGAAAACATCAAAAAACAGTGTTTTATAAACACTAGATAGCATAATATGTGTTCAAAATGCAAAAAAGGTCATATTTTAGCATGTCATAAAAAATGAAAAAAAAACATGTAGAAAATATGTAAAATGTGAAAAATTTCAAAATGTTGAAAAAAAAAAATTTCAAAATTCCTCAAAATGCAAGAAAACGTCAAAAAACAGTGTTTTTATAAACACTAGATAGCATAATATGTGTTCAAAATGCAAAAAAGGTCATATTTTAGCATGTCATAAAAAAAAAAAAAAAAAAACATATGTCAAAAAATGTCGAAAAATGCGAAAAATTACAAAATTTCAAAATTCCTCAAAATGCAAGAAAACATCAAAAAACAGTGTTTTATAAACACTAGATAGCATAATATGTGTTCAAAATGCAAAAAAGGTCATATTTTAGCATGTCATAAAAAAAAAAAAAAAAAAACAACATAAAAATACTATGTCAAAAAAAAATGTGAAAAAATGTCAAAATGAAAAATGTCAAAATTTCAAACTGCCTGAAAATGCAAGAAAACATCAAAGACCAGTGTTTTATAAACACTAGATAGCATAATATGTGTTCAAAATGCAAAAAAGGTCATATTTTAGCATGTCATAAAAAATGAAAAAAACATGACAAAATATATATAAAATGTCGAAAAAAATGCAAAAAATATGTCAAAATTTCAAAAATGCCTCAAAATGCAAGAAAAAAAACATCAAAAAAGAGTGTTTTATAAACACTAGATAGCATAATATGTGTTACAAATGCAAAAAAGGTCATATTTTAGCATGTCATAAAAAAAAAAAAAAAAAACAACATATAGTATAAATGTCGAAAAAAAAATGCAAAAAATGTCAAAATTTAAAAATGCCTCAAAATGCAAAATGAAAACATCAAAAAAACAGTGTTTTATAAACACTAGATAGCATAATATGTGTTATAAAATGCAAAAAAAAGGTCATATTTTAGCATGTCATAAAAAAAAAAATGAAAAAAAAACATACATAAATATAAATGTCGAAAAAAAATGTTGAAAAAAATGTCAAAATTTAAAAATGCCTCAAAATGCAAGAAAACATCAAAAAAGAGTGTTTTATGAACACTAGATAGCATAATATGTGTTAAAAATGCAAAAAAAGGTCATATTTTAGCATGTCATAAAAATGAAAAAAAAAACACATATGTATACTATGTCGAAAAAAAATGTCAAAAAATGTAAAAAATGTCAAAATTTAAAATGCCTCAAAATGCAAGAAAACATCAAAAAAGAGTGTTTTATAAACACTAGATAGCATAATATGTGTTATAAATGCAAAAAAGGTCATATTTTAGCATGTCATAAAAAAAAAAAAAAAAAACAACATAGTATACTATGTCGAAAAAAATGCAAAAAAAAATCAAAATTTAAAAATGCCTCAAAATGCAAGAAAACATCAAAAAAAGTGTTTTTATGAAACACTAGATAGCATAATATGTGTTAAAATGTGCAAAAAAGGTCATATTTTAGCATGTCATAAAAAATGAAAAAAAAACGATATAGTATACTATGTCGAAAAAAATGCAAAAATGTCAAAATTTAAAAATGCCTCAAAATGCAAGAAAACATCAAAAAAGAGAGTTTTATATAACACTAGATAGCATAATATGTGTTAAAAATGCAAAAAAGGTCATATTTTAGCATGTCATAAAAAATGAAAAAAAAAAACATATATATACTATGTCGAAAAAATGCAAAAATGTCAAAATTTAAAAATGCCTCAAAATGCAAGAAAACATCAAAAAAGAGTGTTTTATATACACTAGATAGCATAATATGTGTTATAAAATGCAAAAAAGGTCATATTTTAGCATGTCATAAAAATGAAAAAAAAAAAAATACATATAGTATACTATGTCGAAAAAAAATGCAAAAAATGTCAAAATTTAAAAATGCCTCAAAATGCAAGAAAACATCAAAAAGAGAGTTTTATGAACACTAGATAGCATAATATGTGTTAAAAAATGCAAAAAAGGTCATATTTTAGCATGTCATAAAAAAAAAAAAAAAAACGACATAGTATACTAAAAATGTCGAAAAAAAAATGTGAAAAATGTCAAAATTTAAAAATGCCTCAAAATGCAAGAAAACATCAAAAAAAGAGTGTTTTATGAACACTAGATAGCATAATATGTGTTACAAGTGCAAAAAAGGTCATATTTTAGCATGTCATAAAAACTGAAAAAAACGACATAGTATACTATGTCGAAAAAATGCAAAAAATGTCAAAATTTAAAAATGCCTCAAAATGCAAAGAAAACATCAAAAAAGAGAGAGTTTTATGAACACTAGATAGCATAATATGTGTTATAAGTGCAAAAAGGTCATATTTTAGCATGTCATAAAAACTGAAAAAAACGACATAGTATACTATGTCGAAAAAATGCAAAAAATGTCAAAATTTAAAAATGCCTCAAAATGCAAGAAAACATCAAAGAAGAGTGTTTTATGAACACTAGATAGCATAATATGTGTTATAAATGCAAAAAAGGTCATATTTTAGCATGTCATAAAAACTGAAAAAAAAAATAAAAATAGTATACTATGTCGAAAAAAAAATGCAAAAAAAATGTCAAAATTTAAAAATGCCTCAAAATGCAAGAAAACATCAAAGAAGAGAGTTTTATGAACACTAGATAGCATAATATGTGTTATAAGTGCAAAAAAGGTCATATTTTAGCATGTCATAAAAACTGAAAAAAAACACATAGTATACTATGTCGAAAAAATGCAAAAAATGTCAAAATTTAAAAATGCCTCAAAATGCAAGAAAACATCAAAGAAGAGAGTTTTATGAACACTAGATAGCATAATATGTGTTATAAGTGCAAAAAAGGTCATATTTTAGCATGTCATAAAAAAAAAAAAAAAAAAACATATATATACTATGTCGAAAAAATGCAAAAAATGTCAAAATTTAAAATGCCTCAAAATGCAAGAAAACATCAAAGAAGAGTGTTTTATGAACACTAGATAGCATAATATGTGTTATAAAGTGCAAAAAAAAAGGTCATATTTTAGCATGTCATAAAAAATGTGAAAAAACGACATAGTATACTATGTCGAAAAAATGCAAAAAAATCAAAAAAAATTTAAAAATGCCTCAAAATGCAAGAAAACATCAAAGAAGAGTGTTTTATGAACACTAGATAGCATAATATGTGTTATAAGTGCAAAAAAAGGTCATATTTTAGCATGTCATAAAAAAAAAAAAAAAAACGACATACATATACTATACTATGTCGAAAAAAAAATGCAAAAAAATGTCAAAATTTAAAATGCCTCAAAATGCAAGAAAACATCAAAGAAGAGTGTTTTATGAACACTAGATAGCATAATATGTGTTACAAATTCAAAAAAGGTCATATTTTAGCATGTCATAAAAACTGAAAAAAATGACATAGTATACTATGTCGAAAAAATGCAAAAAATGTCAAAATTTAAAATGGCCTCAAAATGCAAGAAAACATCAAAGAAGAGAGTTTTATGAACACTAGATAGCATAATATGTGTTATAAGTGCAAAAAAGGTCATATTTTAGCATGTCATAAAAAAAAAAAAAAAAACATATATATACTATGTCGAAAAAAAATGCAAAAAAATGTCAAAATTTAAAATGGCCTCAAAATGCAAGAAAACATCAAAGAAGAGAGTTTTATGAACACTAGATAGCATAATATGTGTTATAAGTGCAAAAAAGGTCATATTTTAGCATGTCATAAAAACTGAAAAAAAAACATACATAGTATACTATGTCGAAAAAATGCAAAAAATGTCAAAATTTAAAAATGCCTCAAAATGCAAGAAAACATCAAAGAAGAGAGTTTTATGAACACTAGATAGCATAATATGTGTTATAAGTGCAAAAAAGGTCATATTTTAGCATGTCATAAAAACTGAAAAAAACACATAGTATACTATGTCGAAAAAATGCAAAAAATGTCAAAATTTAAAATGGCCTCAAAATGCAAGAAAACATCAAAGAAGAGAGTTTTATGAACACTAGATAGCATAATATGTGTTATAAGTACAAAAAAGGTCATATTTTAGCATGTCATAAAAAAAAAAAAAAACAAATATATATCATAAATGTCGAAAAAAATGCAAAAAATGTCAAAATTTAAAAATGCCTCAAAATGCAAGAAAACATCAAAGAAGAGTGTTTTATGAACACTAGATAGCATAATATGTGTTATAAGTGCAAAAAAGGTCATATTTTAGCATGTCATAAAAACTGAAAAAAACGACATAGTATACTATGTCGAAAAAATGCAAAAAATGTCAAAATTTAAAATGGCCTCAAAATGCAAGAAAACATCAAAGAAGAGTGTTTTATGAACACTAGATAGCATAATATGTGTTATAAGTGCAAAAAAGGTCATATTTTAGCATGTCATAAAAACTGAAAAAAACGACATAGTATACTATGTCGAAAAAATGCAAAAAATGTCAAAATTTAAAAATGCCTCAAAATGCAAGAAAACATCAAAGAAGAGTGTTTTATGAACACTAGATAGCATAATATGTGTTACAAATTCAAAAAAGGTCATATTTTAGCATGTCATAAAAACTGAAAAAAAACACATAGTATACTATACTATGTAAAAAAATACAAAAAATGTCAAAATTTAAAAATGCCTCAAAATGCAAGAAAACATCAAAGAAGAGAGTTTTATGATGCACATAAAAGGTCATATTTTAGCATCATATTTTAGCATGTAAAAAAAAAAAAAACAATACATAGTATACTATGTCATCTGAAATGCAAAAAAATGTCAAAATTTAAAATTGCCAAAATGCAAGAAAACAAAACATCAAAAACAGAGTGTTTTATGAACACTAGATAGCATAATATGTGTTAAAATGCAAAAATAGTCATATTTGTAGCATGTCATTGTTGGGCACCCTGTGTCCCTGTAAACTAACTAACATTCTGCATCTATTTTTCTTCTGACAGTTGCTATGACATATTTCAGCAATAACATGTAACAGCTGTCCCCAACCTGACCATGACCCGAACAGGTATATAGCTCAAAGGGCCCATCCTGCAGAACATGTTCGTGTTACTGTTTAAGGTTATTACTTCGAAGACAATACAACTTTTATCATATACTGGCCACCATGAAGAGAAATGATAGATAAGACAATGACCAAGGCAATTTTCATGATGACTATATATGACAAAGTATAATGCAGCTGTAAACAGAAAATGTAAAGTGATTTAGTTAGTTTATTTAGTCAACATAAGCTACTGGACACATAAGACCAAGTAACACCATTTTAGGCAAAAGCTATGAGTATTAAACTGATCAAGGATCAGATAAAACACTGTACCCACTGTAGGCTTTAAAGTTAGAAGTAAAACATATCAATTCTAAACAGACACAAATAGATAATCACAAGCATAGGAAGTTAAACTGAAAATCAGACCCACAGGTATAATTACCAAAATAAAATAGGAAATGAACCAAAATAGAGTTGAAACAGAAAACCAAGAGTCTCCACAGAGTCTCTGGAGGTTAGCAGTGACAGGAGTTTACATCTATATTGGATGAACAATATAAGGCAAGGCAAGTTTACAAGTGGTTTTAGATACAATACATTTAAATACACATATGAATGTATGAATATAAGAAGAGTAAAACAGAGATTGAAATAACATTAAATAAACTTAAATAAGATTTTAAAAACAATAAAACTTTACAGTGCAATTACATTACAATGCAATATATAAACAAATAATTCTAAATTTAATAATAAAAAAGACACACACTATACTTGTTTTATGATTGCTTTTCCTTCATGTCAATCAAACAAATCAATCAAACAAATAAATTCTTGGAACCCCAGGAATGTGTTTAAATTTCTAGTGAGATTTCAATTGGCAGCATTTTTAACTTTCACTCTAACATTCACTTTTAAACATTCAAACACAATGACATCATCAAAATCTTCAAAATCCACTGATATCATCATCAGGAAATGTTAACATCAACAATATGTTGTCCAAAAGCTAGTCACTAACTTAGCATATATTTGGTTTATAGAGTTTATAGAGCTTTTTTGCTGAATACAGCTGAGTTGCAGGCCTCACTGCCACCACAAGTTCCCATCACAGTCCACTCACAGACATCATCCATTATGTGTCACCTGCTTACACACTTTCAATATATACACATCTCTACAGTGTACAGCAAATAGTCATATGACCCATTATTAAGCTGATGGCCAACATTCTCATGTGGGATCACCTTGGGCCATTACTGGCATGAAATGTAGATCATGTGTGGGCCACGATATGGGCACAGGTAGAGTGGCTGCTTACAGTGGGGAAGAAGAATTGAATTTTTAGCCAGGTGTACAACTATTACATTCATCAATAAATTATGAAGTGTCAGATCAGTGCATACTGTATACTTGCTGATGTTGGAATTAGCATTTTAGTGTCAGAAACATGAATCAGTTCATAGTAAAGCCTCCTCAAATAATGGAGAATGTGTTTATTTGACATTAGGGCATCACCCATCATGAAACACCAAAAAAAGAATAAAGAATCTTTTAGTATTACAAAGAGACATGTAAAGTGTGTAAGTAATGTGGTTCTTTAACTGAAGGTGGTTCTTTGAAGAACCACAAAGTTTTTTGATGAACCTTTTGCCCCATTATTTTTCTCGGAGCATTAAGATGCCATTGTTTCAACAAACACACTACTTACATCTGTGCTCAAGATGGGCAACAGCATCATAAAAAAGAAAAATATATTGTGTCTAGAAACTACCCCGCATGTAGCAAGCAGACATTTCAATGGACAGTTGGACGCATCCCTTTTTCAATCATTAAAGCTTTTGACCATTGAAACCCAGTATAATTAATAAATCAAACCTGAAGTCAGCAACCAAAGAAGCAAAGTACAATCCTTTCACAACAACGTTTTAAGATGAACTGATTTGCCACTCAAAAAACAAAAGAAAAAAAACATTTTTTATGTCAAGAATGTGCCTTCAAGTTATGAATTGCCTATACCTTCAGCAATCATGATGAAATGTTCTTCTCTCTTTGTTTTGCCACAACTAAGGCAGATAAGAATTTCCTCTTAGGGGAAAAGTGGCAAGAAAAGCATTTCATTTTGTTGCTGTGATGCGAAATGCAAGGAGAAGGATTGGGTTTGATGACTCACTAACTGAAAAGCCTGAGGACAAAATGTCTCCTTTTCTATTAAATCGTTAAATTGCTTCAGTGGGTCTTTGGAACTTAATGGTTTAAAAAAATAAACAGATTAGTGGGAGACTGCCTGGAGATTGTGCTCACGTCTCCTGTCTCTAATTGCCACTCAGGAAGCTCAAACATGGTCAATGTAGCTGCCTACATTTCTCATTAATGAAGCTTTAATTAGATGCAATTATTTTGTTGGAATTTGAAGACAGAAAAGTCACACATGCACATATGTACAACTATTGAACACTTTAGTAGGAACGCCAAATTAGTAATGGGTAGTTCCTCCCTGAGCTCAGAAAACAGCCCTCAGTTGTTTGTGGCATGGATTTAACAAGATGTTGAAATTTCTTTGAGGTTATCCTCAGTGTTGACATAATTGCATCACATCATTTCTGCAGCTTCATCAGTTAGACATTCAGGCTACCAATCTTGTGTTCTACCACATCCCAAAGATATTGTACGGGATTCAGATCTGAGATTCAGAGACTGAGGAGGCCCCTGAAGTTTACTGAATTCAGAAAATGGTAAACTGGCTATAACGGGATGTACATGGTCAGCAATGATACTCAGAGAGACTGTGACATTCAAACCATGATTGATTGGTATTTAGAGGCCATAACTATGACTTGAAACATTCCAATACATCACAGCCATCAGCCTGGACCATTAACACAGGTTGGGTTCATGGACTCATGCTGTGGATGGGGTGGACCATTGCATGAATGTCCACAGTGGCTTAAACTATCCAGAGACATAGTGGACGGGAATTACATTTGATAAGTCAGTCTTGGGAGCAGTGCAGTGTATAAATTCATGCAGATACAGGTTACAGGATACAGGAGCGTCAGGTAATGTTCACAGCAAACATCAGAATGTAGAAAAATATGATCTCATTGAGTTTGACCGCATGAATCCCATCTGCTGCTAACAGACTGTTTCTAATTGCAAAATAAGGAGAAAGGAGTATGTGGGTGTAGCATTTACAATAGATAACAATCTTGTCATTCACCAGACCTCTCTTAAAGAGAAAAATAATTACTGTGATTCCAAGGGACTGATGTCCCACCATAAGAAAAAAAACATCATTCTGAGTATGAATAGAAATATGTGAGAAATACAGTGGGTGTAGGGAATGCATTTGATCAGGTGACAGAACACATTTGCTGTAACACTTGCTCAGTGTCAAACAGGCCAGCCTTCGGGGAGTGCAAACCTTTACTGGATTCCCTGACTGTCGAGTTCAAAGTACAAAGAGTACTAGCATTAAAGAAATGAGAAAAAAGTATACTGGAATTCTGAGGGAACTCTCTGTACTCTCTCTCTCTGCTCCGTACTAGTAGTATATACATACTGTATTTGTGCCCTTTATGCTCTAGGGTATAATGAGAACTGTGTGCTTTGTTGTGAGTTCATCTTATCATCTTCATCTGATCTTGCCTTACTTTCAGTTTACTTTGGGTTGTCAACCTCAGTTGACAGTAGTTTCTTCAAGTCCAGCCATGCATGTGTCCAAATAAGAGAGACAAAGCTCTTAATTACAAGCCATTACAACATGATTTGACTGGGTGCGGAGAATTTAATAAGATATCAAACTGTGACACATGGCAAATTTCGGTTCCTGCAGTGGTTGGAAACCAGATGAAATATACAGAACACAATTAAATCACACAAACCTGCTAGAATAGTAAGAATAAGAAGCATAGATACTTTAGAAAATATATCCAATATTGGAAGTAAGCCTTGGAATATCATGAAAAATGATGGAATTATGTGATAGGTCATATTAAATTTGGTTGGTATTATCAACATGTTTACTAATCCAGAATGAGAATATAGAATAAATCAATCATTCAATCAAATCCAGTACTGATAACTTATATTATATTAATTTGGTCCAGAGAGGATCCTTGAGAGCCCAATTCACTATTGTGGTAACCTCTACACTACATTCCATCACTTTAGCTCAGGGGGACAGGAGGCCCTATTTCCAACATAGTGTAGAACAGTGGCGCGTGGTCACTTACGTCTATGCAGAATCAAAGAACCAACAAACCCAACCCCCACAGACCATCATCTTAACATGTGATTTAGCTATTTACTACATCAACTGATGAGAGTGACTGATTTGTCTTTGAATGACAATGGTATGCTTCCAGCGAGATGCAGAATCTTGTCTTTTCCTTCATCAATATGCTGTCTTGCTGTAGACTTTACATGGAGAACCTGAAAAAAAGGAAAATATATTGATATTGACAACTACAGGCAGAACAGAAATAATAGGGTTGGATCTGATGTTACATAATTAAATGTAAATATGTAAATTGAATAGATATGTCTGTGAAAGCTTTACAAATGGAGTTAATGAAAGCTGCTCCACAACACACCCACACTGCCTCATCGCCTTTAAAATTTGAAATCATAACTAGTGTAATTCACTCATTTACTTCAGGTAGTTTGTTGATAAACAGTTACCTCTACAGCTAGCTCTATAGCAAGTCTTCTGTCAAAGATCCAAGCATTATCCACGACTGACAAGTCATTGTCAAGTCTTTCATTTACACACACTATCTGTAGTGCTCTTCCACCTAGCTTTGGCAGCAGAATAACCTGTTAACTGGTTTAACATGAAAATTTGTAGATATTGTTCACTGTGAATGCATGGAGGGTCATGTGCTGCTCTTTAATATAAGGATATCAGAGGACAACTGCAACTGCTGTTTGTGTGTGTGTGTGTGTGTGTGTGTGTGTGCATACATATATATAATAACAGCGAGCAAGCACGTCAGTACAATTTCCCACTTGAACCAAGGTATTCATAAAGAAGTCTTCCGTCTTCTTTAGCTTAAATTAGCTTTACTTCTTTAGCTTTAACCCAACATATACCCACATGTTCACTTTCCATCATTTCTCTTTCATCAATTCATTTTCTAAAAACTGCAGGTTGGAGTTTAACAGCACGCTACATAGAGGAGCTATTTTAGCAATTCTGATAAGATGGAGTTCTTCACAGACAGAAAGCTCTGGCTGCTTTTGGCTGCTGCTTTCTTCGACGCACTGTGAGAGAGATGGCAGTAGCTGCATGTCGTGTCCATACTGTAAGATCTGAAGGGGGGGGGTTTCCTCTCCCTCCCCTCTCTCTCTCGCCCGCCCCCTCTCTGTCTCTCTCTCTATTACAGCTCAGCATCTCCACTCTCACGATGCGTAAATCCACAAGTCTAATGTTCAGACAGATGCATCATCCTGTCCATCTGAGCGACTTGTGAGAGGGATTTGAGTCACAGCTCATGCGAGAGGTGAGTAATTTTTTAAAGATCTCTCTGTCTCATGATGAATTCAGAAACACCTTTGTATTTGTACATTATTTGTGAAAGAACTGTCACTTACAGGTATAGCTAGTATTACATATGGACCTGAATTGTCTCTGATTTGACATGTAGACTTTTCAGTTTCACAGGATTTTCAGTGTTATTTGACTAATAATATGTTGCAGCTGTATGGTATTTATGTGGGTTTTTTTTTTTTTTTTTTTTTACTTTTTGTTGGGGATGCCTTGGTGACCATAGTAATGTGGCAAGATCATCTACCAATCACTGCACCTAAAAACACCTGAATTCACATTTTTGTGTTTTTAAACTCTGCATCCTAATGAAAAACTGCCAAAAATTTTAAGCCAGTAAATCATTCTCAAATCTCCCTTTTCAGCAGCACAGCCCTCGTGTCTCTTGAGCAATGTGGCCACCATGATAATATGTATTAATTTGTTCTGCTCTGGCTATGATTTACTGTGAAATGTGCAAAATTGATTTCACAGCACAGATAGAGTCTCAGTTAGATAGACCTTTCGTTTCAGCTGCCTTGCTACTTCCTATGGAAACACAAACACAGAGAGGTCCAGATGCTTCTGAGTCTCATGGCGTCTTGCCAGATGTGTTTCCTTTAGCTAAAGTTAATACAGCCCTGGTTTAATCCAGCATAATAACTCCCTCACCCAGTGCATGACCAAGAAATACTACTGGTTAGCTGCATTTCAGCAGATGCCCATTTGCCAGTGGCAGCTAAAGCATGTCTTATGTCAGCAGAAAGTGCCACACTGTGGCACAAAAAAAGCAAATGAGCAAATTAACAGTCAGGAAAAGCTGGCAGACCACTGATTCATCAGCAATGGGGAAAAGAGAATATATGGCACCCCCATTGTGCAGAAAATATTCTGCTGTTTTAGTCTGTTTTTGAAGCTGGAATAATTGTCTGGAGAAAATGTCAGTTATCACAAAGATTAGTCACTACTGTGGCAAAGCAGCAGCAGTGATCATCACTCAGTGTGAGACAAGGAGCTGTCTTTTCACAGACTGACCCCAAATCTGGGCTCCAGATATAAAACAGCTCCTGCTGGGGAAACAAAAATTTCATTACAGTTATTTTATTTGGTTTGGGTTGTGACAATATATATTTCATATAATCTTTACATATTAACAATATTAAAACAACTACAGTTTGTAGATTTGGATATGGATGTGGGTACATATAGGCCATGCATATGTATAGCATATGTGTGTGTGTGTGTGTGTGTGTGTGTGTGTCAGACAGCACAGTCATAACAATAACATAGGCAATAAGGCATTTTCTGTTGAATACTGTCAACTATCAACTCGCTAAATCTTAAATTGTAAACTTTTTCAATAAATGAATGCCCATATCTTGGAAATATCTGAGGGAGGGGGCATCTGAGTGGAAAAAATAGAATGTTATTTAACACGTTTTGGGGCTTGTGATGCCATGGCAATCTTTGAAAATGTGCTCATGACCATAATATTTTCTATCGTCCATGTCATTGTCATTGGAGTCAGTCGCATCATGGGATCAGCAGCAGATTAAGATCTCATCATTGTTTTCAGTTTGTCCTGCTTGATCAGTCTGCGTCAGTGTGTTGTCCACGCAAGGAGATACTCTGCAGGAGCAGCACTTTGCGTCACTGTGAGACATTGTACTCACAGATGACAGGCATTCTGTCTTTTGTATTGGGGAATACAATAGAAATCCAAAATCCTCACAGGATATGAAAATATAGAGCCACAAAACTGTCAAGTAATAAAGGGTCATTTGACAAGTTGAAAATATCAAAAGTTATAGTTAGATAAAAGTGTTAGTTAAGTAAAAGTGTTCTGTTAAAAGAAACATAAAGTCTTATACTGTTCCTTTAACCTCCAGTCAATTGGTAAAAAAAGCAAGCCTACATGTATAATTTTGCGTTTATCTTTCACAAGCTCATTAAAGTTTGTAACTCCTTGTGTTACACTCATGCTCATGTCACATTTCCCAGTTTTCCCTACCCCTTTCTAATGTTCATAGCACTGCATTTACACAGCAGAATGAGCAGAACAGGAAAACCTCCTGATATGTCAGCTTGAGAGTATTCATCCATGATTACCAAAGTACCAGACATCACATCATTTAAATTGTGTAATTTAGTTTCTCCTGCTGGTGTTAATGAGCGAAAACATGCACAGAACAAACTGCATCATCCTAGGAGTTTTCAAATTAAGTTCATTGATTGTATGATTGCGAATATAACATTTAATGAGATGGAGCTGCCAATGATAGAGACTTTGCAGCCTTTTTACCAGCAGTTTCTTGACACTTTTCTCACATAGTGGTCGCTGAGAATTTCATCTAGAAGAACGTCAGACAGAATCTTCCTACTCATTTGCTCATGATTACAGTCTAAACGATATGACATGAATGCAGCATGTACGTATGTCTGTGTGTGTAACATCAGTGAAGCCACTGAGATGGCTAACGTTCTTCTTAGTACACATAGTTGTGCACATAAAGTATAATTTATATAGTGTACCTCATTATGCTGTAAGGATAATAACTCATTTTATTAACTGATTGTTGGTAAAGGAAATAATGAAACCTTTTCACTTTTTTTAACCAACTGTTTGAGTATTAAAGGGAGAGTGGGGATTCTTTTTATATCTTTCTACATTATTTTTTAACATACATTTGTTTTATATTTTTGAATTGTTTGCTATTCTATTAGGTTATCTATTTTGTGAGTTTTAGGACATGAGACTGCTGTCACATCATACAGTTTGAGAAGAATATGAAACAATGATTCATTTACATCCTGATCACAGCACTGACACAGTGTATTCAATGCACTTGATGACTGGATCATAACAGGTTGGCGCAGCTATAAATGTTAGTAATGTTATATAATTGGCAAATTTTAGCACCAAAATTGTGCTGTATAACCAGCTTGTTTGTGGTCAAGTCATGTCATCCACAGTTACGTCATCTCCTGTCACACAATATATGCAATATATGTGCAAACCCTGCAGGTTTATAGTTTTTTGTTTCGATGTGATTATATTCAAGTATATCTGTTGCAATTTTCATATTTATCTAGAGAGGTACACAAACGTATATTGGGTTGAGAGTGTTGAGAGTGTTTATAGTGTTTAAGCCTTTATATCCAAGTTTGCTTAATTAGGCCCTGCTTCAACAGTTAGGAGTGAAATACTGTGTCCATTAGAAGCACAGTGGGGGGTGTGCATCCACATTGGGACTTGAAGTCAGTGGGGCATTAGCCATCAGTAAGGCAGCTTCAAGATGTCTTGATGTTGTTTTTTGTTCTGTGATGGTGGTACAAGAACCTAGTCAATAGCAAATCCCCTGAGAATGTCAGTACAGAAGCAGTGGTGGTGGTGTGTGGGTGGGGTGGGGTGGGGGTGGAAAAACACTGAGGGAGAGAAATAGAGAGCAAAACAGATTTCACAGGGGAGGTGTGATTATGAAAGGCACAGCGTTGTTAGCTTGGGAACACAACCAGTCACACAGTCACGGCAATGATCCCATGGTTTGATTTTAAATTCAATACTTTTTTAAGGGGGGGGGGGACTAGAATGCAGGGTGGTTAGCGAGGCTACATAATCAGAGAGCCAAACTGGAAAATTAGAACCAAAGGAAATGTACCACTATACACACTATAGCAAGGAGCAGGTGCCTACAACCTGCATGTGAATGAACTCATATGAATCAATTCAAAAGCATGTGTATAATCTGTCTTCATTTTTTAAGTAAATGAAATCTCCTCCATGCTTCTTTCTCCCCTCTTCAAATTTGTCACCCTAGTTTCCATTAAAACTAAGAGCCCTTTCTTATGCAGCGTGATGCTGCATTTTTCGTGTGGAACCTTGATCTTGAAATTAATAGGTGGAGAAGACAATTTTAGGGTAAATTGTCATATGAAAGCGAAATCTTTTCAAAATGTTACCAGGAAGGGATTCGTGGATTTCTGCTGCTATAAAAACAAAGCAGTCCATTTAAGAATAAAAATGACCTTAAACAACCCCTACCTCGCTTCCTTTCAGCTGTGGTGCCTACCGTTTTGTGAGCATCATAGGACCATTACTTGTAGAAACCTGTTTGTTAAAACCTTTACCTGAACCTGAACTGCACCTCTCCTCACAGACTCACAATAATGCTCTCCCTGACACTCTTCACATAGATAGATTATTTGCTATTGTTTACAGGGCAGTCGCTCCCAACATTTTTTGTCTGACACATTCCTGCAGCTCTATCAAATTTCATAGTAAATATCAATTGAGAAAATAAGACAAGATGAAGGATTCTAACTATAATACCTATACTTACTTTACAGGGTGATTTCAGCCATCTATCAATTTACTATTACGCTTAGCTCAGTTTCAATTTCCCTTCTCATTCTCTAACAACACATTGGCTGGCATTAATTTAACGACTAACTACACACCTATAGCACATATCAACACTTTCTTGTTTACTTCGTATAATTGCCTTTTGTTTCTCTGGACATTTCACTGCCTTGGGCGAGCCTGTCTGCGGTTTAGGCAACAAAAGCACTTTGGTTAGTTTACGGAAAGACTGCTGTGTGGTTTAATACAGAAAAGGTTCAGTGTGACATCAAAACCATAATACGGTCGTGGCCTGCATACATCAGCTGTGGGCTGTGGTTCACTCATACATCAACTTTTAGCATAGCACATTGGAAGTCTATTGGTGTACCCTGCATGTTGAAAAATGATGCTGCAGGGGCATGCTGTGTGTTACAAAGTCACACCCAGGGGTCTTAAACAAGCACTTGTGCCAAGTACCTGTGGAAGTGACACTGCCCTCTCTTGCAACATTTGTTAATTAATGACATTTCCTTATTTTGCTACTAAAAAGCATAATCCAGGTGGGATTGAATTTCCTCTTCCTCCTATCGGATCATAATTTCTATTTTCTCAAATTAGCTGAGCTGTTCTACTCTCACTAGTCCCAGCTGCACCAGAAATATCCCCTGGGAATACAGTAACCTATTTCTTTGCTTTATTATGCATGGGGAAAAATTCTGTATATGATAAAAAAAAAATAAATAAATGTAAGATCAGACTCATTGGGGAGTCTGAGTATAAAAGAACTGGGATGAGAATCAGGAAAAAAAGAGAAGTGACCATGATGCACTTTTGAATGCACTGTTCATCTTTCCCAAAAGAAATGTTAGGATCAGTCTCTTAAAAAAGGAAACAGAAAGTATACAGAAAGTATCACATGAATTAGATTTTGTCTCTCTGTTGCTTGAACTATGGACTCTACCTTGCATATTAGTCCATCAGTCAAGTGGGGATATACAGATTTGTTCTCCTCTGCTACCCTGCAGAATCATATATGCAAACCTCAACAATATATGTCTTGCAGTTACCGTGTTCATAGTGTATTCATAACAGCAGTCAAATGTCCTAACTACTCGACAGCTTTCTCATTTAGCAACAAGGGTTAATTAATGTTTCCGCTAAAGCCATGGTGTCACTTTGTAATATGGGAATACTGCAGAATTATTGTTTCTATTTTGTCATCAGTGTGTTTGCTTACCTCTTGTCTCTCATTTAGTGTCTTGACTTTTTTTTCTCTTTTCCCAGCAAACCTCTTCTTGGAAATGCCTCACGTACCATATGATTCTGGGGGATTTCTAGGATAGAGCAAAAGAGTTTATGTTACCTTTCTATAAATGTATAAGTGACTGAAAGCGAGTCACTTGACATCACTGCAGGGCCCAATAGTCCGATCATGAGTTCAACTAACAAACACGCTTGCCTGCAGGCAACAGTTAAATCTACTCTTTCAGGTCTGATCTCATCACATCTCATCAGCTGCCAGCAGGATCTTAACACTGAGGCTTTTTTGTGTTCCACTCACTTCCTGTCAGAGCCTTTTATCTCTTTCCTTTCATAACCAAAGATGAACGTTCAAAACAAACTTCAGCACCATTATGTGTGGTCAGCTGACTAAATTTAGTTCACTGCTGTTCTGTTTGGAGTAATCTTGCAAAGATCAATACTCTCTTGCCTGAGATATCACACATCCCTTTTTAGACCCACCCCAACTGAAATAACATCTCATTGTCACATAATAATAATAATAATAATAATAATAATAATAATAATAATAATAATAATAATTTATAACCATCACTATTGTCATTAGAACAATCAGTGTACAATGTTTTATTGCACTATATGCAATTGTTCCCAGTCTCTTGCTCGTCCATTTCTGCTCAAGGTTTCTGCCTGTTAAAAGGAAGATTTTCCTCTCCAGTGTCACCAAGTGCTTGCTCATTGTTGGAACTGTTCGGTCTCTCTCTCTCTCTCTCTCTCTCTAACAGTGTGAGGTCTTGACCTTCCTCTGTAAAGTGCTTTGAGATAATGTATATTGTGGATTGGCACTGCACAAATAAAATCTGATTGGATTAAATCCTCTTTGGAGGCAGACCATTTTACTGATTTTGGAATCGACTGTCCTCCCTCTGTTAGTTGTGAGGCCCTGGAAGAAGTTACAGATTACTATCATCCCGCTTTAGTTTTGGGCTAGTTACTTTCAGTGCCTTGATTTTAAATTGGTTCTCCAAAAGCTACAAGAACTGGTTTTCCACGTCAAAACACATCTCAGTCATTTTAAATCAACCACAATAGCTTATGTTAACAAACAATCCACTACAGTATCCCAAAACTGCGGTCTTTGTACCTATTCCTCAACTGCATGTGCCAGAAATACTTGAAACCTTCCACCAATCCATGCATAATAAAGAAAAGGTTTTTAAACATTTCAATAAGCAGCATTTTCAAATGAATCATAGAACTATGAAAACATTTCTTACCCCAACCTAGAGTTTAATCATTTTTGCACACTTAAAAACATACTTAACAAACTCCCTCCCTTTAATCATTTTAGAATAATCCTCAATTCTCACATATCTCCAAATCTCTTGCTGTCAGAGATGCATCTTGGAAGATAGTCAAAACCACTAATCATCTGACTAGTTGGCAAAATTTCAATGGAACTACTGTCTCACTCAGTTAGAAAGGCAAAATAAGATTTCTACTTTTCCAATATTGCAACAACCTCAGGGGCTTCTGTATCAAATCATTGTACTGCTTCTTCATCTGCAGGTTCTTCAATAAATGTTCCTTTATGTCAGCAAGCTGAGGTGAGGTTAACAGTAAACTGCTTGTTTGTAAACCCTGTCAAATCTAAGGGTGAAAATAAATTAGATCATTCCCTCTTCTACCATTCCACCACTGCTTATGTAATTGCAGCACCTCTGGCTTACATTATATTTACGGGTGAGCCCTGTTAAGATTCAAGGTGTTGGACCCAAAATGCAGACAAAGGCAGTCAGGGAGGTGCAGCGAAGGATTTTTTAAATCCAAAGGTAACACAAATCACGGGGACAGCAGAGAAGCAGCAAAGAAACTAAACTGAGCACGGCAACAGCAAACTAACTGACAAAGGGAAAGTCACAAGGGTGGCACGGGTGGACCACATTAGGGTGTTGCAGACAGTCACAATGACAGGGAGTAACAGCAACCCACGGAAAAGCATTACTAAGCATACTCTGCTGTGGCTGTTGTGGTAGTCAATATTTACAGTACAGATATGAGGGTTGTATCAATCGTGTTTGTGAATACTCATTAAGAAATGAAATAAAATAAAGTAAGTTAGATAGTGCATTTTCCAAAATGAACAACTAAGATCTATTCGTTGAGGGTAGAGTTTGGCTTTGAAGTTTTTATTTAAGTGTTGGTACTAATTATTTCACCAAATGCCTTGAAGCATTACATTACTTTTACATTATTATTTTTTATAAATTAATGACATTCAAGCAGCTATACTTGATATTTTTCATAATGATAACTTATCAAATCACAATGCACAACTTACACAGAATCAGTGGCTGAATCAGCTTTATGGAGATTTCTGGCGAGGTTCAGCTCATTTTTCAATGTCTGGCCTGCAGCTTCACTTTTCTGGTTTGCTCTCACTGCTCGCATTGAATTGACTTCAGTAACCAAAAAAAAAAACATTCTGCAAAGAGAAGACGGACAGTTCCCCACACAATGGAGCATTTAGCAACTAAAGATGCAGATACTGGTGGAGACCAAAAATAGAGCCATAGGAGAAAAACATAGGGCATTTATCAGACAACGTTGTTCAGTGATTGATGTGTACAGTGTTTGCTAACAAGTTCACCATATCATCTTAGAACATGCACATATATCATGTTAAAGTGTGTTCATTTGTAGACAAAGTTTGTATTCAGTAGCAAAATTGATTGAAGGTGGCGTGGAGTGACAGTGACATTTGCTCGGCACGAAAAAACATCATGTCAGTAACATCACTCCCCGTGAGGAACGTGATATAAAACATGACTCCTAACTGTGACACGTTGTCTCCTCTACAGCCTGTTAGTAAAATGCCATCCACGTTAGAGCAGCAGTGATCTGGGCCAGAACTGCAGCAGGGATGAATGCGTCTGATGAGTCATCCTCCTACCATCAGGAGATGCTGATGGGTAACGCCACCTGGGCTTTCTCCTTCTATCACCAGAACTATACCCTTCCCCCTCCACTGATGCCAGACAAGAGCAGCACCTCCAAAACTCCAGCATGTGAGCAGCTCCACATCGCTGTAGAGGTCTGTGTGAGCAGCGCTGATTGTTTGATTGGGTGTTTTTCACTTGCATTTTAATTGGCAATTTTTAAGAATCATTCTGTTTTTAAATACTCTACTCTGTTCTACAATTATCCATCATATACAGTATATTGTATAGAGTCATTTAAATGTTATGGGTACTTGGCTGTTCAACTGTAACTCCTACCATAATACTGTTTTGCATTTATTTATTTGTTATATCTATGAGTTGCAAGAAGTTCTCCTCTCACAGTAATATTATATTTAATGGTTTTAGTCCATTAAGTTCACATGAGATCAAATGCTCTATAAGAATACTAAAAAATAACTTGTTTTTTCTCTCTCCCAAGATCTTTCTGATCCTGGGTATCATCTCCCTGCTGGAGAATATCCTGGTCATCACAGCCATAATAAAGAACAAGAACCTCCACTCACCCATGTACTTCTTTGTCTGCAGGTGAATATTTGTTTGAAGTGCAAAATATAATATCTTAGGTTCATCCGAAACCATAATGATAGAGTGAGTTCTCTTTGATTACATGTTTGCCTATTCAGAAACATACAATATGTTGTGATGATGACACAATAAACGATGGCTTAATGGTTAGGGCACAAACCGAATCTTCCTCAATTTCTATCCATCATCACTGCAGCTACTCAAAAATAAACAGCACAAAATGCCCCTCATGAATAAATAAGTAGATTATAAATGTAGAGATAAAGTTTTAAATCTATATCTCAATTCTGTTCAGTATGCATATTTGGGCATCAATATTACGTTATAATACAGACTTTCTCTTAAGGTCCTTTTGAAAAATCTGTGCAGTGGTTAGCAATGTCCTCTCCCAACAAGATGTTTCTGGTTTTGAAACTGCCAGCTGGCTGGTGACCTTCTCTGTGGAGATTGCATGTTCTTTCTTCTACTCTAAATTGATGGCGCGTGTGACTGGATGTTTGTCTCTAACTGTCGGATAGATCAGCGACCTATCCAGGGTGTACCATGCTTTACGGCCAATGTCAGCTGTGATTGGCTTAGCTGCCCCGCAACAATACAAACTTGAACATTTTTTTTGCTTAATAGTTAACCCTAACCCTCGTTCAAACAATCACAGTCAAAGTCACTGAGATCACATTTTTACACATTCTGATGTTTGATGTGAACATTAACTGAAACTCATGACTGGTATCTGTAGGATTTAATGCAATGCACTGCTGCCAAATGATTGCCTGATGGTAGTATGTGATGGTAGTGTACATGAATTATAGGGATCAACTTAGGAATCAGGGATCTGTGTTTGGGACATGGAAGACACAGAATGACCACAAATGTTTGCAGGTGCTTCTTAGCCACACACAGTTGTTGTGTTCATGTGTAAACTAACGTGAAGCAGCAGGATTTCAGTAAATGCAACATACAGTAATTTGAAGCTGGTGTAAGACTAAAAACTGAGGGCAACAAAAGAAAGAAAGAAAAACACATTCGCATTTTCATTGTGCATGCGGCAGCCCATGTGCAGCTTTGTGAACGTCTATCTCTGTGATCAAAGTTTGACTAAACCTGTCTGCTCGTTGCAGTCTGGCAGTAGCAGACATGCTGGTGAGTGTGTCCAATGCCTGGGAGACCATCATCATTTACCTTCTTAACAACAGACAGCTGGTGGTGGAGGACCACTTCATCCGGCAGATGGACAACGTGTTTGACTCCATGATCTGCATCTCTGTTGTTGCGTCGATGTGCAGCTTACTGGCCATCGCTGTAGACAGGTAATGATGGAGAGAGGTGTGTGCGTGTGTGGATAGATGCGAGCAGGGATGTGCAGCAAAATGTTTTAATAATTCAAAGATAACACAAACCAAAAAATTGTTTGGGCCGATAGAGCTCAGGAAAAAAACTGGTAAAAACACTCTTTACAAAAATAACGGGGAAATTGGAAATCAGCACAGTCCAAAATGTGTAATCAGACAGTCTCAGGAGGCACACAGTGGAAATTCCATTTGAGAAGGTTTGTACCATGACATGAGGGTGGGATCAATTTTGTGTCATAAGAGAAAGAAACTTAAAAACAAAAACAAAACTTGTTTTTGGGTTGTTTTTTTTCCAAAATAACACCTGATCAAATGGCAATCCACAATTTACAGAGGATTAGCAGCTGAATCTGCAGTTCCCCTCTGCTTCATGGAGATTTGTGGTGAGGCTCAGCTCAATGTTCATCACAAGCTCATACACTAAAAAAAACTCGGCAGAGAAGAGAAGAAAGACAGTTCCCCACAAATTGGAGCATTTAGCAGCTAAAGATGCAAATATTGGTGGAAACTGAAAACAGAGAAACAAGAAAAATACTGGACTTACATTTATCAGAAAATGTTGCTCTGTAACTGCTGGATCTGTACATTGTAGTTTAACTATTTTGTAACAAGTTCACCACATCAGTTTAGAATATGCTCATACGTTATTTTAGGTACTTTAAGTACTTCAATATGTAAATCAAGTTTTAATGCGGTATTAAACTTGATAGAAGATGTATGGATGGACAACGTCTATATATTCCCATCTTGAACATTTTGTATAACCACTGCGGTATACACATTCACTCTTTTGTACTTGTTTCTCATTATTATTTCTGCAGGAGAAGCTCTTTCAGAGCTTTTAAATGAAAATGAATTTCTTATTAAATGCATTCGCACTCAGCCGCTGTGCATAATTGAATTGCTGTTTTTTCCTGCAACAAGGTTGCTCTTTTAATTCAGCTATTGTAAATGGTGAGTGAAAACAATGACTTCAATAGATTTGTCGAACAATAGAGTGTAATTAGGTACTAGCAGATACATGTTGGTGCTCACAATAATTTAGGTTTCCTTATTATTTCCTGGAGCAGAATTGACATCTAACAATATCATTTTAGGAAGGGTCTTGGAAAGGTCTGTGTAATTTTAGGCTAATTACCAGGAATACGGAGGCGGTGCTCAGTTGATTTCAGACTTTCAGTTAATATCAAGAAATTAATAACGTGGCATAATTTTCTTTAATCACATCCGTCCCTGTTATCATTGCACTAACTAAATGTGCAAAGATGAAAAATGTGATAGACTCAAAAGACATTTGAAAGGTCTTTGCAATTCCTCTGTGGCTTGTAGAAGTTGGTATAGAAAATCAATCAGGCTAAATAAAAATGTACCATTTGTTAATATCTGCAGGTATGTCACCATCTTCTATGCACTGAGGTACCACAACATTATGACAGTGAAGAGAGCTGGCTGCATCATTGGGGGAATCTGGACCTTCTGCACGGGCTGCGGCATCATCTTCATCATCTACTCGGACACCACTCCCGTTATCATCTGCCTTATCTCCATGTTCTTCGCAATGCTGCTCATCATGGCCTCCCTCTATAGCCACATGTTCATGCTGGCCCGCTCGCACGTCAAGCGAATTGCTGCCCTGCCCGGCTACAACTCCATCCACCAACGGGCCAGCATGAAGGGGGCCATCACACTGACCATCCTGTTGGGGATCTTCATTGTCTGCTGGGCTCCCTTCTTCCTGCACCTGATCCTCATGATCTCCTGTCCACGGAACCTCTACTGCGTGTGCTTCATGTCCCACTTCAACATGTATCTCATCCTCATCATGTGCAATTCTGTGATTGACCCGCTCATCTATGCCTTCAGGAGTCAGGAGATGAGGAAGACTTTTAAGGAGATCCTCTGTTGTTGCAGCCTGAGAAATGCCTGCACCAGGATGTGCACTCTGAAGGGTAAGTACTGAGAGACAAAGCGTGAGCAATGAGTAGAACCGATGCTTCATTGCACTTTTCAGACAGTACAGTGTACAGTCAAGCACATTTTTGTCTTCTGACCAGCATAAACTGGAAAATGTGATGCTTACATAATGTTAATCTTCTGTCTCCTAATGTATCAGCCATGAACAAATACTACTTTATAAGGCACAGAACACCCATGTGGAACTATTTAGAAGTCATGATCCATTTAAAAATGTGTCATGGTAAACTGTGATATGTTTTTCGAGCTGACATTTCTTTATTCTTCTACTTCAAGTCATCTTTACTCTGAACAATTATTACTCTTTTTTGACAGGATTAAAAAAATCTTTTTCATCACTATCATTAGCAAACATTAATCTGTCGTGTAACAGTATTTGTGTACTTGGTTTAACTATGCATTGGCATGCGCATGATTGCTACCCAGTGTTGCTTTGGAGCATTTATTGTGCACAAATGGTGGAGGCAGTGATGTCAACAACAGTTGGGTAAAGTTTTGAAGAGAACCTAACAGATCTTGTCCGCAACTAATCATGTTTACATGAAGTCTCTTGCTGCTGCTGCTTTTTATTAAAGGGGAACCTGATTTCAAAAGGCTGTTTACAGGTGTTGGGGAAAGAACTGAGCTTACCAGATCTCTGTAGGCTGCTTCTCATGTCTGCTTGAGGCTAAATGAGGAGGAGGACAGCAGGAGAGAGGGATGGAGAGGAGAAAGAGAGGAGAAAGTAATGGATGGGGAAGAGGGGGAGACAGAACAGAAACAGTTGGATATACTAGTGTGATAAGCACTGCAAAATCATTGTGTTAACAACAACAATAATACTAGCCATACTTTATACACAGTATAATACTACTGCTGCTAATACTATTAGTATTATTATGAATAATAATAATAATAATAATAACAACAACATGAAGAATAATAGGGTTATATAGGGTTAGGCAACAATATTACCTGGTTTGATATCTGTAAATGGGGAAAAGTTGTCTGCTCTTGAACTCTTGGACAGCTTCACCCGTCAACAGCCTATCTTTTGCTCCCTGCCTCTGCCTGCTGCAGCATCAGTGATTTAACAAACAGCCTGCTCAAACCTGCCAACCCTCAGCAGCAAAACAGCTCCTGCTGTGATCTGAATGCAGTCACACTTGGTGAGCTAGCCACACTGTATCAAACTAAAGTAAGTAAAAGATGCTGTATGTTTACACTTGACATATACCAAAAATGAATGTACAAATGGCTTGGCAGTGTTGTTGTGCCAACACCTCCCAACTGAGAAGCTTGAAAAAAAAACAACCAAACAACCATCTGCTTTTCATACAAAATGTTATGCTTCATTGCTGCATGGTACATACTAAACATTTTTTCACAGTGTTACATATTAATATTCATTGGAAAGAAAATTAAACATTTGTGTTATTTGACTCTTCAGACTGATCCGTACCATTTTGTATGCATATTGACAGCAAGATGAGAGATGTCTTTGGAAAAAAATGTGAAGAAAAAGTATTAAAAGAATGTTATTTTCTGTTTTGTGCTTTAATGGCCTTGAAGTAGTTTCTGTTAATGTTTATTGTAAGTGTTTTGCTATTGTGAGATGAAAAGAAGAGCATATGAACAGACAAATGTAGACCAGATGGAGAAGCGCCTTTCTTAATGATATATACAAATATCTCGATATATTTTTTCTTTTTTTTCTAATATATATTTTTTCCCTGTGGGATGGAACAATAATAGCTCTATTTTGCTCAATATACATTCACCTATGAAATGACATATCTTAACTGTGTTACTGTTGAAAGTGAATTAGTCAGTTCTTGTTTCCAGAAAAACAGCAGCGAAACCACTGGCATGATGTGACCTGATGAGACACTGGACAGAAATGAAGCCCACATGCTGATTATGCTCTGTTTATGTACAGTGAGACAGTGTTAACAGCTGTGGGGACATATTTCATGTTAGTTCATAGAGAAGCGGTGGCATGCAGAAATAAAAATGTGATTTACAAGTGAAATGATTTGTGTCAGTGAAGGCCATGTTGCTTAGAAGTAATTATTTTATTCATATATGTCTGAATAAAAGCATTAAAATGGTTCTCTGTTTATATGCTATTGTTTTTTTCAGTAGCTGAGGTATACTGGTGGTCCTGTGAATGATGTTGCAAACAATGTCATTAGCCATGTAAAATAAAGAAGACAACATGTTAAATAGAACCTAGTGAAATAGATTCTGGAAAAAATAGGCATTGAGTGCAAATATTTTGCAGATGAGTGATTTTAAACATAATTTGAATAGACTGACACTTGGGGGGAAACATTGCATCCAAGTTTTGAGAGAAAAGGTTAATGGATGACAAGCTGGGTTGTTAACCAGCTGGTAAAGCAGGGAGAGGATGGAAGTTATCTAATGAAACAAAAAAATTCCAAGAAACATTTGCTTTTGGAGAGATGCCTGCAAACGCATACATGGACGGTCACATGTGCTCACTCAAATACTGGGGAAGCAAATATACTGGTTTGCCTCAGCCTGCTTCAAATACCAACTACAGAAAAATGAAGGAAGAATTTGTCCATGAGCATGCATAGATGTCAAGCAGCAGTACTGTTATATGTATTGTTCACTCCCAAGTGTAAATAAATACAACTGAGTGACTGCATAGAACTCTGCAGGTAAAGAGTGACTGTGCACTGTGCAAGATCAATCTTGATTTTGATGATCAAGTTGGGTCAGATGGATTTCTCTATGAGCAATGCTTCCAGGTTGAACAAAGCAGCATCTTCCTGAAAGTTTGTCTGAGCTCGGCACTGCGGAAGGCGTAGATGGCTGGGTCGATGACGGCGTGGCTCATCAGCAGCACCATATGCAGCTGGAACAGCGACCGGTAGCACTCGCAGTATGGGTTCGTGGGGCACACCATGATGATGACAAGGTGAAGGAAAAATGGTGCCCAGCACACCACAAATGCCCCAAACAGGATGGTGAGAGTCAGTGCCCCTCTCATGCTGTGGCCCCACCTCCGCTGGTACTGACACTTCCTCCCGCCGCTGGTGGGCAGAGCGGCGATCTTCCTGGCGTGGACGCGTGCCAGCATGAACATGTAGACATAGAGGAAGCAGATAGTCGCCAAGGAGACGACGAAGAAGACGACAAAGCAGATCATGATGAACTTGGAGGCGAAGAACCTCACCATGAGTATGGCTAACACCCCACATGTTGTCCAGATGACACCCAAGATTGCCCTGGTGCGGCGCATTGTCATGATGTTGTGATATCGCAGGGCATGGAAGATGGTGATGTAACTGAAAATCAAAACAAACTATTTTGTTCTCTGCTCAATTTATCATTTGCACATTGAGTTTCATTTGGATGCTTTAAACCTACGATAAGTTTTCTTTTTTTGCCGTGGGTGCAGTGGAAACAAGCTGGAAAAACAAGACTCAACTCAATATCCAATAACAGTAACGTTCATTGGATGTATCTATGAGTTTGAATGCAGAGAAGGTTGCTAATTAGGAGCAGAGAGAGTTAAATTAATGGGACCCAATGTTTTGAATTTAAATATGAACAGAGGATTATTGGTTATTCAGCCCAAATTCCACAGAGAAACAGTTAAAAACAGCTACAGATAACATCAGCAAATAGCTCAAATAAGATGAATATATTCATACCATCTAAATCCATTCAGATTCATCCCTCACACAAATATATTATTTAAGAATATCTAAATGATTTTGTGTGTAAAACTACAAGCCCTACGTACATACCGGTCCACTGCAATAGCCAGGAAACTGAAGATGGAGCCAGTGAAGGACATACATAGCAGAGAGTCCATCACATCGTCCAGCTTGGTCTCTGAGGAACCTGTCTTCTCCAGCTGTCCCACGTCGGCAAACGCAATCATCAGGGTCTCCCAGGTTTTAGTGAGACTGGCGATGGTGTTGAAGGCTGCCAGGCTGCAGATGAAGCAGTACATGGGCGAGTGAAGGTTCCTATTCCGTATGACGGCCACCACAACCAGGAAGTTCTCAGCCAGGCTCACTAATCCAATGGTGAGGAAGAGAGGGACGGGGACTTCCACGTTGGGGCAGTCTGACTGGGTCACCCAGGTAGCGTTCATAGTCAGTCAAGGTGGTGTTCTGTTTAGATCAAAAAGTCAATTCAAATGGAAATTATAACTTCCTGGATATTAATGTGTCCTGTGAAGTTCTAAAAATGTTGAGATCCACTTGAGGAAAATGTGAGATTCCATAGCGTCATCTTCAGTGTTAAACGCCACTTAACCTTGCTTGCTAGGTTAGCAGGAATGAATGGATTTACTGAAGAGAGTCAGTCTGCTGCAGTCTCAAAATGCTTTGAAGACATAAAAATTATGACTGCACAACTAAACAACAAAAAATAAGACCAAAATTAAATGGACAACAGCTTAAAATTTTGTTATATGTTATTTTTTTAGTTTTTGTGGATGAAAACTAACAAAAACAAAATGACTAAAACGAATATGCATTTTTGTCAACACTGAATCAAAAATGACTGAATCAAAATCAGGTTTTTAAAATGAACAATGCTCCTAGTGTGTGCTCAGTGTACTTTAGCGTCACAATGACCAGAAGTTCAATCTGACCAAAATATGATGGAGGTGGTGGTAGTGGTGGTATGGTCCCCTCAGCCAATACAGTGTGACTTCTTCCTCCTCTGTGATCACACGAAGTTCAAATACCAGGAAACACATACACTCACAGGAATGCTGGCAGCAGTTGACACCCTCTAACAAAATGTTCTTTTCACATACATGAACTAACCACAAACACTATTTTCAGCTGCTGGTGGTTTTTGCTTAGTTACGTCATGATCTCCGGCCATGTGACTGTCCTCTGCTGAGGAAACAAGTGGAACAGGATCTCTTTCCGTTAGGTGTTCTCATCAGGCAGCGTTTAGTGTTTACTGACTATCAGTTATTGCAAAAGCATTTACATGGGATTGGGGTGCGGTGGTTTACAGCTCTGGTCTTTTGAGCTGAGTCAATCAAATCGTCTCTGCTTCCATCAGAATGTTTGCTTGACCCTTTACCTGTGGAAACATGATATAACAAAATGTATTACAGCCATAGCTATCATGTAAAACACATTTTACAAGAAGTATTTTCTGATCATCATAATTAAAGTGAATGAAACACTGCGATCTGAACTATGAGTCATGATTCCTGTCAGGCTGCAGAGAGGAGATGATTATAATTATACCAAGCTTTTATCCAGAATCCTCTCATCTGTCTCTGTTTCTTTAATCTCAGTGTTCTCATAATAATCAAAGGTACTACATCAAATCCAATTAAAGAAACTACTTTGTAAATGAACATCACCACCTTGTCTTTGTGCTGCTTGTGTGCTGACACTGTCTTTGTCAGGGTTAGGGTGAGGGCTGTGCTTTCGTAGAAGAGACATAAATTGCTGCGGCAGTCCATGGTCATACCTCCTTATTTCTGTCAGTTTTCAGACTCGGAGTCGGAAAGAGAGGAGAATCAGAAAGGCTAAAGGAAGAGCTGAGGCGTTAATCCCCATAATCCCCACCACGTGTTGCCTAAAACATAATTTTGTCATGGTACATCCCACCTCTCCCACTTACTGTCACCTGGAATGTCTTTGGTTTTAATTACTGGAAGCAGCACAAGCTTTCCAGATGTTTTTTGTGTGCTTTCCTGTCGTAATTAGTCTGTAGGCCTATTGATCTGTTCTGGCAGGAGATTCAGACAGTCTCTTGAGCATGAAGCAAAGTTCTAGTGCAGCTTTTCAACTAACAGCAGCACTGTGGTCTTGTCATGACTGATATATACTCACTGTTATGTCACTGTGGTTATCTTGTTGACTAAATTGGATTTATTAACTAGGCTTTTCAAACTATGATTATTATTTTGCTGACGTAACACCCTATGTTGCAGTCAAGATGTGAGTTATTATGCTGTAAGGGTGTTATGAAAGACTTTTGCACAGAAATTTAACTGAGTGTAACTAATGCTTTGATTTTACTAGCAAAAGTTTAAAAATACAGTGCATTCATACAAAATCACACAGCGTCTCTCAAACTTTCAATTAAAAAAATCCATCAGTTCACCTCTGAGAGCAGTCCACAAGTGTTGTAGAAATGAAGTGGAAATACTGAAATTGTCTCTCATTATCGTTTATGATGATTAATGCATGCAAAAAAAGGGAAGTCAGCTGCCTGCCCAAGAAGATTCTTGTCACTGTACTGCACTCAAAGGAGTAAGATGAAAAAAACTTTTGTCAGGAGAGCTAATATGGGTCTATGCTGGGACCAGGACAGCAGCATAGCAGCACTGCAGGTTGACATGCAGGATAGAAACAGACCAATCTGACACAAACTGATATCTCCAAGATACCGCTGTTTTTTAGACTGATGAAGAAAACAGTCGAGCTCTGTAAAACTGTGACATAAGTCAACATAAGTATGCTAGCATGCTCACAATGTTAACATGGCTGCATGGACATCGTCTTGGTTTGGAATGGGAGCATGGTAACATTTGCTAATTACCACTAAACCCTAAAGCTGAGGCTGATGGAAATGACTCAGGGTGATAAACAAACTACAGAGTTACCTACATTAAAATTTAAGAGATTACCAGTGATTACAGTTTATCATGTACCCTTACCCTTTACTGATACAGAGTGATGTCTGTATCAAACTTCATGGTAATCCAAAATGTGTCAGTCAGTCCAAAGCAGTGGCCAATTTAACAACACTGCCATCCCTGGAGTCATAACTTGGATAAAACTTTCACTGCACCTTCAGTAAAGACACAACCTGTGTGATCCATGAGCTTCGGCACAAAGTCCAATCCATCGCTCAGTTTACGATTAGTGACACACACTTTTCACAAGATGAAAAGCAACAACAACAGCCCTAATAGACAAAGCCATGTAAAGACCTCTTCATACTGTGTGTGTCTCTGCTGCTCACAGTCCCACGGGGATTCATTGACAGTATAATGACAGAAATGTGGTTATGAACAGTTCAGGAAATCATGCCATTATGCTTTGTGTAGCTCTTGGTGTGTGCTCTGTGTGTGTGTGTGTGTGTGTGTGTGTGTGTGTGTGTGTGTGTCCCAGGCACATTGTCAATATTCAGATGTCATCAAACTTAAGGTCACATAAGCTTTTGAGGTAAAATTTGCAGGGACCTGCCTCGTTATTGATTAAATGACAAACTAAAATTGATTCAACACTGCAGAGAGATTATCTGTGTCATTTACATTTTTCCTGTTGTTACGGCTTAAAGGCAGCTTTGTGATGGAGGCACATAGAGACTGGCAAACATCAGCACAGATTTCTCTTTGTGAATACAGTCTATTCCAGTCTTCTCTTCCATCTAACAGCTTGTTCAGCGTTCCTGACCATTCGCATCTAACCTATGTATTAATTTATGATGATCACGTTTCTATTCAATGAACAGAACATCATCTGCTGCTGCAATGCTAAGTTTAGCCTCGGGGATCATTAAAATCTAATTTATATATACCCACTGACTCATTGCTGGTGTTATTCAACACATCAGTAGAAACTCATCAACACAAGGAAACAATAACAACGAAAAAGTTGAAAATGTACTGTCTTAAATATATATATATATATATATATATATATATATATATATATATATATATATATATATATATATTATATATATATATATATATATTACTGCAGATGTTAGGGATAAGGCCTCAGTGTTAACCTCAAAGGTGTTGGATGGGGTTGAAGGGGTAATGGCTCCTGTGCTGGACAGTTAAGTTTGGGAACACCTTTGGGAACACTTGGGAAAAAATAAACTATTTGTTCATGGAGCTGGTTTTGTGCTCAGTTTCAACAGAGTCAATCACACATTTGTCTACTGTATTGTACTACAGTAATAAAATGTTCCTTAAATTGAAATAATGGCTGTGCCATGCTGGAAATGAACTAATTTGTACCAAGTGCTGTGTGACCATTTCTGAAGGCAAAAGCATGAATCGTTGTTCAGAACAACCTTATAGATGTGATAATAGTTCAAACTGTGGTAACGGGGTAAACTGAGGGTTCTTCACATGGTGATCAGCTCAAAGTGGCCTTCGTCGCCAGAGTTACTTATGAAAGCATTCCTTCCCACTCCAGGCCCCTCTCTCTGTCACTGTGCTCATTCCTTTCCCAGTGCCAAAACCCTTATCTGACTGAGTCCTCTCTTATGAAACATTTCTGCATTTCTTCCACTTCATTACTGCCACAGTTTCTCCTTTGCATCATTTATCTTGGGCTGAATCAAACGGCAGGCTCTACATGGAATGACACGATTTTACGCTACTGGATGTCCCTCATGATCATATGATCCATCCTCAAAGACCTGTGGCTTTAGTATCCCCAGCAGCAGCTTAATTGATATCCTCTGCACTCAGCAATGTATTTTTTTTAATGCCGCTAAATTTGGCAGTTTCTACTGCTGTAACAAAATTACTTTTTTTCAAAGTAAGTAACACAAATACAACTGCAGAAATACAAACTGGCTTGCTACTTGTCAGTTTTGTCTTGTCCATGAATTGGAGACCTGCAGACGATGGCACACAGATGCAGCAGTTTATGGTGTGACATGATGGCATGTGAGTCATAGTCTCAGTGTTGGTGTGAGGACTTTCTCCACATAGTAATTCTAATCTTCTGAAGCAGCTGGTAAATGTCTGAGAAGTCGTCAGTTCACATTGCCAAAACAGTATAACTAAGGCTTGCTGAGTTACTTTTTAGAGAAAGAACCAGAAACTGTATCTCAGTACTAATTTTTTGGCAACTTGCCCAACATTGCAAATGGGCTGCAGATGGATGAGGGCCTTTTTTCTTTGGCCAGAAATGTGATTGTGATTCAGCACTAGGCTTGAGCATAAAAGAGGATGTCTATGATGTTTCCTTGAAATTCATCACCATTCCTATTAGAGCGATGGAGGATGGAACAACCGTCCCTCGACAGAGAGTTCAAGCAGAAAGATGATCAAAGCAATATGAATCAGCTAGAGCTGCTCAAGCTGGGAACAGGGATGGTAATGGACAGTGCTGCAGTTACATGTCATCAAAATGTCAGCCCAATGCAGCTCTGCTTGTTGTCTGTTTGTGACACACTAGTTCCACATCTTAGCTGGTATTTTCTGATTGTACTATACAGGGTTTCTAACCATTACATTCTCCTAATGTCACCTTAATGTGTTTGTTTTTTTCTCATCTAAGTTAGCAATGACAGATACACTAACCTGAACATTATTAACTACTTTATGATATAGCTACACAAGGCTTTTCAAACTCAGAGCATTACATTAGAGCTTTGTGAGCATGTATTTACAATAATGCACTCATCACTCTGTATCCACAGACAAAACAGATCAAAATGTAGTTTCCATGCTGAACCCTGTATCTCTCTCTCCCTCTCACACACACACACACACACACACACACACACACAGATTTAAATTAAATGAAGAATCATGTAAAAGCCTTACTTGTTCCTGCCTTCACTGCCAGCTGCTGAAACAACCTTCTTGTTAAGAGGCCTTTTAGAAGATGACTAGTCTCTTTTTTTGGCCATTATATTTGCTGAGCATCTCAACAAAAGGCACTGATGTGAGAGCTGAAGTGAACCTGAAGAGGGATGTAGGTGGTGGATAGTGTTTATGTGGAACAGACTGGGAACGCTGTTGTTGTAGCCTTGAAAGGCTGCCTCACCAAGGCTGTGATACGTGTTATTTAGTCTATTAATGTGTTTTTCTTGTTTGCCAGTGCATCCATTAATGATAACAGCACAAGGACGCTCAGTGCAATGACCCTCTCTCTCCTTTTTTCACTTCTCTGTTAAGACAGCTATCTCATTTTGCTCCATTTTATTTATTAAACTAAGTCATACCTGGTGATATAACAGATTAATAGAACCAAATGTGGAAAGTAATTTCCAGCATTTAACAATATTCAGCAACTGGTAAATGGATTTAAAACTGCTGCTACAGGATGGCTAACTGTAATCCTTCCTGTTGACAGTGGCCATGGAAAACATTATGTGTGTTGTGTCCACAGAAAAGGTTTACATTCTTTCTCAGTAAAACCTGAGTATGTTCACCTGAACTATAACCTGTGTCATTCACCAACTAGCAACTGATTGGAACAAGAATTAGCTGAATGAGTTAGTGAACAATTGCTGACAAAATCTGTCAGCAGCTGTTGTCATTTAAACCAGCAAAATCAGTCACATGTTAAAACTGTTTTGTCTACATTTATCTCAAATCATAGCTCTTTTTATTATTATTATTATCATTACTAAGTTATTTTGAATTTTGAGGATGAATCGGCCACTGTTATCATTAACTCCAACAGGGAGGTTATGTTTTTGCCCGTCTTTATTTACACAAAAGGTTAGGATCATGCAAAAATTTGATTTTTCAGAAAAATTGGTGGAAAAATGGGAGACGTGTCCCAGTAAATTGTGGGGTTTTACTTGTCTTAATGCTGTTGCTGATCGGTGTACATACTGATGGGGATGAGTCAGAGTGTACTGACAAAGTGAATCATCAAAGGGTGTTCTCAGAGAGGATGCAATCAATGTTTTTTTCTGTAAAGTTAATTTGGCAATATTGATCAAGCTGCCTCCTTTGTTTTACAAGTCTTTTTTAATAAAGCGCAGTCTTCCCCCCTGCAAACAGCCTCACTGTGCTGATGTGCAGAGAAAAAGGTACTACAGTGATTGTAGTGAAAAACGTTGGCAGAGCCTTCTATGGGAAAACAGGATGAAAGGGATTGAGGTGGAGGAAGACGGGCAAAGATACCAGCAAATATAAAGCAACACTCATAATGAAAGCATGTGCGAAGAAATCAGACAGTGAGAGAGACAGTCTCCTCACCTTGGATTCATATAGCTTTCCTTAACCTCCACTCAGTTCAGCAGACATATGTTATATCACAGGTAAATGCAAAAAACCCACTGGTACATGAAGACCTTGGGTGTCTGCTCATCTGAGTGCACCCACTGAGGAAACCACAGAAAGATATGAAATTGCCAAATATCATGGATTTCCACTGGGTTTGGCTCAGCAGAGAGAGCTGTATGTTGTGTTTTTAATGTTTTTCTCTTGACAAGAGACATAATAATCGCCTCGGTTTTTCTCTTTGAGTTTCATTTACAAAACAAAGATGATTAGCATACTTTACACATAATGTAATGGCATCGGAATCATAGTAATCTTTCATTTTAACACTAGTCATTTTAGAAAAGCATTTTGTGCTATTCTTACTGTCACGCATGAAACTATCTTCTGTGAGAAAAGACTTTTTGAAAGAATCATTAGTAGTATAATGTATGCAGTGAATACAAATACATGGACTGATGTAGCTGAAGTGAAAACAACCAAGTCTGTCTGTTTTGTCAGCACAATATTTTAAAGTTATATGTCAGCAGGCCCTAATTAAGAGACCACTGTGTAAGATATCAGGAGCAGCAGGTGAGATGAAACAGTTCTAGAAACTGCACTTGAGAGACTCTGTAAGGCTTTCCTAATTCTTCTTCATAAAAGAACAGATTATTCCTTCCAATCCAGACCCTGCTCTTAACAGGCTGGCAGTGACTCCCAAATGAAAACTATATGGTCAAGAGGAAATATGCAAATGAGTACAAACTGGCTGGCAAGTTAAATTGAAGGGGAATTTGCATTGAGACACTGAGCTTTCTCATTTCCTGTGGACTTGAATATCCTGTGTTGATTTGATCAAATTTGTTCTCTTAGGAGTGGGGGTGAATCCAGCTTGATATATCTGACATAAAGGATAATACAAAATATTACATGCCCAGACTTTGAAATTGAACTAAATTAGTGGAAAAAGAAGGAAATCAGTAGGTCCTTCATTCAGATGCTCTTCTATTAAAGTTACATAATAGAGGAACTTGTTGTGGTTGTTGCTATATAATCTAAAATTCCCCTCCTGCAGTGTCTTTCTTTTCAATTCAAAGGAATGAAAACTTGTGAGGATTTACATCTGTTTACACAGATGCATTATGGGGATTCATCTTCCTGATGGAGACAGAAAGCAGGTCCCCATAATATAAATCATTAAATGGTTACAGCATCAGTATAAGGTGGAGACATGTTTTTTAGGTTAGGGGTATAGGGTGAGGCAAGCACTAGTTATGGTTAAAGACTCCAGGACATGAATTTAAGTCAATGAAAGGAGCTCTGAAAACATGGAGACACAGTGTGTGTGTGTGAGTGAGGGAGAGACAGCATGAGGCCATTTGAGTCCAGATAGATAAGGACATGCCTGTCTTGAACCCTGGAGTGTAGGCGCAGCTGTGAGGAGATGATCAAGAAAAAAGAACATATTTTCTCTGCAAATGTACAGCAGAAAATATTGCCCTCAATCTTGTTGCAAATATACTCCAGCTTGGCTTGACATTTTTATTTCCAAATGCTTACCTGCCATACATGGAAAACACTGCTGAGTGTCCTTTCATATGTTTATTTAACTGCACTGAACTTTAATTTTCTGTATGTGATGTATTGTAAAATTAATTTCTAAGCCTTCGAGGTGTTTGCTTTGGCAAGGGGGAGAGATTCCACTCTCTATATACTACTCTGTGTTAATGTTGTCAAGTTCAAATATTGGACAACATTAAGACTGCTTTGGAAGGTAATTATCAGTCATTCCAAATGAGCAATAAACCACAGCATCATGAGTCCATGTAGACTGCACTTCAGTATACTGTAGTTATACAGAAAGAGCTGTCTGTGTGGCACTGCCCTCTAGTGATGACTATTTTAGAAGTGCGTGCGAGAATCACAGCTCTCCAGTGTTAAGATTCACAAACTCGAGCAAATAACAGTTAGCGTGAAGTATAAATTATAAATCCATGGTATAAGTCTGAGCAGAACGAAATAGACGCAAACATAAACACATGACTATCAGAAAACAAATAAACTATAAGGAAACTAGGAGTAGTTTAGGCAAAATTTGACTCAGTGGAACCAATACAATATTTGTCATCATAATATCTCGCTATCACTACTTCTCGGGCCAGTCAACAGTCACTCTTATTTGTGTCACATTGTCATTGTGGCCATGTTTGAAATAGATGAGAACATCAATCAACCCTTTTACAAAACTTGACAATATTGTGTAAGCTGTAATGTTACCCAGCACATTTGGAAGAAAGGCAACAAGTTCTCCAACCTAAATGGTTGTATAGGTTATTTGTTCTTACCTACAGATATGACCCATAGGATATATAAGCAGCAGGCATACTGTAGCTTTGTGGTCATGGTAAAAATGATGAGCACGTGGTCAGGATTGTGGAATGGTCACACTTCGGTCTCAGGTACAAGGAAAAGCTTAAAAGTTTAAGGTTAGTATTTTGTTATAGTTAGAGCAGGGCTGTAGATTAACTTTTTTTTTTTTTTTACTAATATTGGTGATACATAAGTAAACAGTTTAACATGCTTTCTAGACAATTAAGCGTGAAGTAGAATGACCCTCGGTAGAGCACATACCTCTACCAAGGCGCAACATTCCCCTTCAATTCAATGAAGCCTGATCTAAGATGTAACCCTTGAGCATTATAATTTTTTTAAAACCTCATATAACTGTTCAACCATAGCTGATGTTCACTGGATCCATAACAACCAACTACTAAAACCAACAAAGCAATGCATGTGAAAATATTACTTTAGGATATTACTAATTTATTAATGGGTGGGGTGGGATGGGGTGCATCTTTCCACCAAGTTTTCGGAAAATCTGTTAAGTAGTTATAACAATCACGGGGGAAACATAACATCCTTGGTGGAGGCAATAACAGTATTTTATTATTATTATATGTTTTTATTATATTATTATAATTTATTTTAGTGAATTCCGCCAGAAAAATAATAAGGCTTAGGAAGAGCTTGGAGAATATTTCGTTAGGTGATGTAGATTAAATCTACCGTCCGCACCTCTATAGTCTATCTCAAAGGTTTATTACAATCAGGAAATATGTCGAGGCATATCCTCGGACGCCAGCCTTCCTCAGGATCCCTACGTCACTACGTCTTGTTATTGGTGAAGAGGCGGAAGCGGGGTATCGAAGGGGGTGGGGGGGCTACGGAACAGCTGCAGCGAAGGCGGCCGAAGGATGCGCAGCTTTCCAGGTGCGATTCAGAGGGAAATAATGATAGTTAATCTCAAGTGAAGGCAGACAGACGTTCCCGGGCGTCTCCCGCGCCGCAGCTGAATGGAAGGACGCTGACAGGATCATGCAAACGGGTCAGTGAGCGCTCACTCTGGCACGGTGGCTAAGTGGCTAGCGAAAGCTAACGCGGACTCACGCTCATGTGTGTCAGGTTTCAGTAGGTATACGGGCCTATACGCTGTCCAACCAAGAATTAACGCACTCCGAGGTACGTTTCTCTCAAATTGCCATTACTAGCCACTGTATATCTACTTAGCCTGGCTAAACGTAACGTGGCTTACCGAGAAACAAAACAGAAACTTTTTCATCAATTGAAATGCGGTGAGCTCTAAACCTTGCTTGAAAATCAAGTCAGTGTCCGACTTTTTTTTTCAAACCAAAAAAAATAAAATCCGTCAACGATAGTAACGTCTTTCGGTCTCATCGCATCGTAGCTGACCCCGCCGGGTTCCGTTTTGTGCGACGATGCGATCTCGTGCGGTTAACTCGGCGTCATGAAAGGTCGCCGTGAGCAGGAACGTCAGGTCCGTCCGCGGCGATCCGGTGAGTGTGGCACTGAGTCAGACTGCGGAGGCGCGCGGCTCGCTGCCGTGTTTCACCTCTGCAGCGGCGAAGAGAACCTCGGCGTTCCGCTTTCACCCCGAGCTTCGTCGACCTGACTCTCGACCGACTGTTCGTCTTACCGCTCCGATCGAGTCAACGCGGGCTGACGTTACCTCAGCACCGACTCGTGTTTGTCCCCGCGTGCTTCTCGCGCCGATCGCTTACCGACGTCGTAAGTGCGAGGCCTGCGGGTTATCTAAACGTTTCGTCTTCCCCGTGGTTCCGTTTGGCACGCGAAGCGGGTTTGAACTGGAGAACGGGAAAGTTTAGTTTCTGTGAGATGCTCTCGTCATCATTCACGAATCTGCTGTGTCATATGCACTTCACTTCAGGTGCAGCAGGTGCGGTTCGTTGCATTGACTTGTGCGCGTTGTAAGTGTGTTTGTGGCTGTAAATCCACAGAGTTGTTTATGTTTCTAGTCCTTTTTTCTTTCTAAAAATTTATACTTTTTTCCAGTTTCTGACATAAATATTTACTGAACTAAACAAGATGCTAAGATGTAATCTTGGGATTTGGTAAACTTGATGGGGAAAAAACCCCAAAATGTCAGCATTTCTTACAAAAACTGCCCTATTAATTGATTAATTGATCAAAGCAGTTGCAGAATGATTGACTAATCCTTGCAGCTCTTTCAGGAAGTGCCCACAGCAGTTTTCTGATTCCTGAACCGATCTCACCAAGTGTCTCGTCAAAACAACAATGACGAACTGATTCTGATGAGTTAGGATAAAGGAAATGAGTAAATTCTTGGAAGCGAAGATGAAACTACAGGAATCTTAGGTGATTAACAGATTATAAGGGCGAATTGATTAAATATCAGTGGAGGGATCAGTTGTAGTTGTTTCATGCTGTAAACCCAACCGCATGCCTGTCAGCTGTCTGTGTCCGCATCTGTTGGGGAATATACCCAGCCCTTAACATCTAATTTTAGTCACACAAATAACAAACGTATATAGACGCATTCTCAACCATTAATACCCCCCCCCCCCCAGAAATTCTCTAGAAAACCAAATTACCTGTGACCATCCTGCTCCTCTCCCCCCAGCATACTGAGGCCCGAAGGCGCAGTGTGTCCGGTGGCGGCAGCAGCAGGCGTCCGGCTTAGATGAAGGATGAAGAGCCCGGTGCGCAGATGCAGGGATGTGGAGCACGGGCGCGGGCATGCCGGCGACGGGGCCGGAGTCGGCTGCCTCCAGGCTGAGCAGCGCATCCCCATCTCCAAAGACGTTATCACGTCCTCCTCCGCCTCCGCCATGTGGTTCATCAGGGATGCCTGCGGCATCGTGTGCGCCGTCATCACCTGGCTGCTGGTGTTGTACGCCGAGTTCGTGGTGCTGTTCGTAATGCTGCTGCCCTCCAAGAATCTGACGTACAGCATTGTGAACGGGACCCTGTTCAACACCCTGGCCTTCCTTGCCCTCGCATCGCACCTCAGGGCCATGTGCACTGACCCTGTAAGTAGAGCATTGACGGAGGTAACTTATACTCACTGAGTGAAAATGGGGCTGTCTTGCTTTAACTCTCACCGGGATTTGGGTTTGTTTTAGCTTTAAAGTAGTCCTGAATGTTGGGGCCAAGCCATCATGAAGTGACTAAAGTCATCGTCTGCGTGCTTTCCGACTAGGGTGCGGTGCCGAAAGGGAACGCTACCAAGGAATACATAGAAAGCCTTCAGCTGAAACCAGGTCAGGTGGTCTACAAATGTCCCAAGTGCTGCAGCATCAAGCCTGACCGAGCACACCACTGCAGGTAGGGCAGAAAGGATATGAAGCTCTCGCTGCAGCATTTGGTATTCACAAACCCGATCTCACGTTTACAGCTGCAGTGGTTTTGTACAGTGAAAAAAGGCAGACTGTTAGCAGCCCCCCCGTGACTGCACTGACTTTGTCTCTGTGCACCGTTGGTTTGTCTCATTTTGATCTAACCCTTTTTCCGTCACGTGTAACTTGCCTCCTCCCTCCTGCAGTGTTTGCAAACGCTGCATACGGAAGATGGACCACCACTGCCCCTGGGTCAACAACTGCGTGGGGGAGAACAACCAAAAGTACTTTGTGCTTTTCACAGTAAGTTCCCCGCAGCAGCGAGTCTCTCGTCATACGGGTTGACTGTAAAGTGAAGCAGTCAAAGGCCAACTCTCGCGCTCAGGCGATAAGGCGTCGCCCTCGAACGCGTCACGCTGGAGATCGGTCGCAGCTGCTGCAACGCAGTACGGATGCGGGCGACTGTTCTGTGATAACCACGCTGCTTGCACATAGCGTATGTCGTGAACTGTCCTTCATTGTGTCCTTTTTTTTTAAACCTAGATGTACATTGCACTCATCTCTCTCCATGCTCTGGTCATGGTCGTCTTCCACTTCCTCTACTGTTTTGAAGATGATTGGACAAGTGAGTAATTTTTTTTAAACCTACATAGCCTTTGATTGTTGAAGATGAAATTAAAAAAAAAAAAAAAATTTTTTTTATTCCAAACTTGAATCCTGAACCAACACTGTATTTCACTGTGTTGTAACATATTGATATAAGTAACAAAACGGTTCACTATAAAGTTTTGTTACAATAACAGCAGGATTTCTCTGAGGACGGGTCCCAACAAAAAGTGGTTAAAAGTACATGTGTGTCTATGGGGTAGTTGCTCTTTCAGAAACTACAGTGCAGCAGTGGCGATACAAATGTATAGTATTCATACAAGCTTAAAGAATCATCCAATATTTTCATATTCCATACGCATTCTTATCCATTCCCTTATATGGAAGCAACCACGTGGGCGTACCTGTGGATCTACCCGTCACCGCAGCGCTGCAGCGTCTTTGCCTGTAGTGTAGCTCCTCACATGATCCTCTTCTCTCCTCCTTTCGCCTCTCTTCCTCCGTGTCCCTCCATCCCCCAGAGTGCAGCTCCTTCTCTCCCCCAGCAACAGTCATCCTCCTCATCCTCCTGTGCTTTGAGGGTCTCCTCTTCCTCATCTTCACCTCTGTGATGTTCGGCACCCAAGTCCACTCCATCTGTACCGATGAGACAGTAAGTGACCCGTTTAGTGACCGACAACCCTCCTATCTCACGACTTCCTCCTGCTCTTCAGATTGTCTCCCCGCCGCTTTCTCCCTCTGCTCTTTAAACGTTAAGATCCTCGACCCGCTGCCTCTAATTCAAACCGGTTTCCCCCTCGTACGAGGCCAAATCTTTACATTTACATGAGAACGCCGTATGAAAATTAACTGTCAAAAATAAAGAAACCTCGGTATTGTGCCCTAAATGTAAATGTGGGGTTTGTGTAGGTGTTCGCAACGCAACGCTTGTGAAATCGCTGCGTCTCTCCGGCGCAGCTCGTGCTGCGGGCCCTCCACGTTAAGACGCGTACCTCCTGCGAAGCGAGGCAGGAAGATTACATTTTAACGCAGAGCTGGACTACGCTGTGCTGCAGCAGCTGTTCTGTGCACAGATTATACAAACGTGTTTTGACACGTTGGGGCGACGGCAGCCGGCAATACAAGAAGTCCTTCCATCTCCGCTCAGCATGGACCATCAGCAGGGGCAGACGATGAGCTTCCGCCTCATTTAGCCCGGGTCCTGTGAGCGCTACCGTTTGTCTTTGTTTTTCTGCACGTCATTACATGGCTGGCGTGGTATCACGTAGCCCTGTCAGTGCTAAAGAGCTGACTCGTTATTGCGTACCTACAGGACATGATGATGTGATGATGCTCACGGATAATCAGTGACTGCCCCCGCATTTCAGGCAATCTGTTTGCATCAGGCTGCAAACCCCCCAATCTTTACATTTTGGGTCTATATTTGGGTCATATATTATCCGAACAACTACTCAGCAAAACAATTTTTTCATGTTCGGAATGACTGAGCGAGGGAGAGAGACCAAGAGAAAGGGGGAGGGAGGGAAAGGCTCTCGTTCAAATCTCTAGAACACCATCGTCGTCGTTTAATCAAGCCGACACCGAACAGCAGCCAGAAGGAGAGTCGACAGAACGCCAGCAGCTGTATCATGCACAGATGCTCCGAGAGCGTTTTCTTTCCTTCCAGATGCTGACTTTGATACCTGAGCTTGTGCTTCAGCTGATACTCCCTGAGTCCTGATCCGGCATTGCTTTATCAAACAGCTGCATACTAATAACCCTTTATGGAAAGTGAAACGATTTTTACATTATGAACAAATACGCAAAGGCCGCAGCATCTTTCTCTTCTTGCCTGATTTGACCGTCGGTCACGAAAAAAGAAATAATCTAGGAATAAATAACCGGGGAAACTGCAGCTTTATCTGGGTGTGAAACTATAAACTTTATTAATAAATTACATGATATCAGATCAGTGCATAAAGTCCCAGTGCCCAGTCCAGTATTTTTGGCATTTCTGGTACTGGCATTGGTATCGGAAAAACTCTAATATTATCCTTGCAGAGAAATTTATCAAAGTCTGAATTACTGGGCTTGTGGCCCAAATGATTTTCAGAAATGGCCAAAGATTTATTTTGATATTTAGTGGTCTGAAGGAAATGGGTACACTGGAGTTTGCGCACCAACTGAAGTTTGGTTATCTCTCGTTTTCAGGGTATAGAGCAGTTGAAAAAGGAAGAGAGAAGATGGGCTAAAAAAACTAAGTGGATGAACATGAGGGCGGTATTCGGACACCCTTTCTCCCTATTGTGGTTTAGTCCCTTCTCCACCCCCGACCACGGGAAGGCAGAGACATACCAGTATGTGGTGTGAGCGCTCGGCGCAGGGAACGAGGCCCGGCCCGGCCTGGCCGAGCAGAGCTCTGGTGTTCTGTTGCTCATGAATTTACGCTGCATCCCGAGCTAGCCATGGACGGCTCCTCATCTGCTCTTTGTGTCCCCAAACCAAGCGCGCTAGACGTTCACTTTTGTGTTGCCTTGAGAGGGTCAGGTTTGCAGAGAAGAAGAAGCCTGTTTGGTTTGTGAATCCTGTTTGCAAACACTGTGATGAAACTGTCTTCTGTTTACTCCGATCTACTTCTATTTCTGTTGTTGTATCAGAAGCCTAAATTACAAAAATGAAAAAAAAACCCTGAATACATTCTGTTCACTTCCACAGAAGGTGAAGAAAACCTCATAATATCCCCCTAGTATTATCCAGTGACCTCTACATTGTTTATGGAAATAAATTCAGGTTACTGATAATTCTGTCAACTATTTTTTTTTAAAGCTCAGAAACACCACACACGAGATTCAACTGGAGTTAAGTGGTAAAATGATGTATGATTGTCGTGAATTGACCCTTTAAATCCTCTTCTTGTCAGACAGAAGTCAAAAAGTGTGTCTCCTCTGAATGAGCCTCCATTAGAATGAGAGAGAGTTTAGGGTTAAATTCAGGGAAATAGACTCGACATTCAGAATGCCAATCACTTTTAAATGGTGCCAAAAGAAGTTGCATAAGGAAAACAGTTGCTGAATTATAGGTGTGAAAATATTTCAAATACACCCAGCTGGGCAAAAAAAAGTTAATTCCTGCTAAAAGTCAAGTCCTGGTTTGTTTCACTCTTTCTTACAATTCTCCACTCAGTTGATCTGCTGATAAATATTTCTCTATATAATATCAGCGCTGTTTGTTGTTGTTGTTTTTTATCATATATGAATATAAATTTGGTACACCAGAGTTGGCAGCCTGCTGAGATTGAATGGATGTAAGTGACAGCAAAATGTGGATTGGTCCCGTCTGGTCGACACCTGATCTGCTCGTATAGGTCTCTGTCACCCCTGGTTCCGACGCTACGCATCGAGTTACGCATCCCTATTTAGAACACATAGTGTTTATCATAAATACTGAGATCTGATCTTCCCAATGAAAATCCCAGTGTAGCACATCAAATAGACTTGAGAGACACCCCCCTCCCCCCCAAACAAACCTGTAAGTGTTCTTTTCAAATGCTGTACTGAAGTCTCACATCACAGGCCCTGAAGTATCCCTCTGAGGAAACGACTCACAAGGCCAAGCACTGCAGTTTAATCTTGTGTTTTAACTGTCTTAAATCCCTCCGTGTTGCCCAACTGTGGAGCATTCCTCACTGAAAGACATTTCTATCTTATTCTTTTTTTTTTTTCGGCAACACAAGCCGGGAGCTTTCTGTTTGTTCCACCACACAGAATCCAATTGCCGGCTGGCTTTAGCTGTGGCAGGTTTTTTGCTGAATCACTCTCGCAGCGCTCACTGAGGTAATGAGATGGTTTCAGTCGATACCGGTGTCGGCTTTAGCTCGCGTCCTCGCAGCAAAACACAGGCTGTAACGCTGCATCCAGAAGGTATTCACACCACTTTCACTTTTTTTCATATTTTGTTACATTGCAGCCTGATGCTGAAATCATTTACCCCTCACCAGTCTATGCTCAATGCCCCATTATGAAGAAGTGAAAACAGAATTTGAGGTATTCTATAAAGATGGAAAAACTGAAATATCCCACTGCAGTAAATATTCAGATCCTTTGCTGTGACATTTGAAATTTAGCTCAGGTGCCAAATTTTGTTGTCATCGATCAATTGAAATTAGCGCAGGTGGTAAATCAAGGTGGCGAAACATGTCGGAGTTGATCTGGAGACGCGGGAGGCACCGAATGTGAAAAAAGTGAAATAGTCTGGCTACACTCTGGATGCACCGTATGTTCGTGTTTGAAGAAAGGCTTGGCCTCCCGCAGTTAACGTCAAAGCTCCCTGTGTGTGTGCGCGTCGGTTGCCATTGTAAGGGCCCCTGTGCTCTCAGCCCACGTGGTGTTTTTTTTTTTATGTCGTGAGCGTGCATGCACCAAATTCATCCAACAATTTAAATAAAAAAATCCTCGAAAAAGATAAAAGGACATGGACTTGGCTTGGAAAAAAAAAACACAGCCTCTGCTGGAGAAGACGTGCTAAATCCTGCACGGAGTTAAAGGGAAGTGCTGTGTAAAAACGTCACACATTATGACGCAGTGGCTGGGATTTAGCTGGACTGTATTTCTGAACCCTTCCCAGGCTGCTTCGAAGACTTTCAACAAACTATTAACACAACGTTCACATTTACACTGTAATGTGGAGTGCTAAGAATGGCTGACTCGCACATTGTATTTATCATTTGATATTTTCCCCTGCTCCGGAACTGCTCTCTGTTCTACAGTGTGCATTTTATCCTTCTCTTGTTTGTTTACACGATATTGTAGGTATCCTTCTCGGTATCCGAACGCATTGTACGGGCAGAAGGTTATTTTAGTGATGTATGTGAAACACCGCTGGTTCGATGGTGCAGAGTGACGCTGGAGATTATTTGTTTTTGTTGTTTTTATTGTTATGTTTTGGGTTTTTTTTTACAGGAATTTTAATTCTTTCTAAATATTCTGAAGACATTTCAGCACATGCGCAGAGAATAAATACTTCTCCGCAGCAAAAGCTGTTGGCTTGCTTTTTTCCCCCCCCAGTGGTGCTTTCATTTAACCGTGGCCGGATTTTTTTTCTTTCGATGTTTAAATAATGTTTAAGAAAAAGAAAAGGGGTTTCTACTCGACGACGCCCCACACACAGTCCTTTTCTTCTTTATCTCTCACACCCTGCATTGTTAATCCCTCCCCCCCGTCCCTTTCTGTCACCTGCCTCTTCCCCTGCAATGTTCTCTCTGAAACTCATGCATTTGCTTTGGTTGACAACTCGCTCTGCCTTTCTGAGGCAGACGGCTCTTTGTCGCTCTGACAGAGGTAAGCTTGCAACAGAGGTCAACACTAGCCGTCCCATCGAGCTGAACGCGCATCGCACGCATGCGACATTTCAGTCAGAAGGCCAAAGTGCACTTTCACACTTTTCATTTGCTCTTTCGGTTTCAACCAAGCATTATGGATGAATGAGTGATGCATGCACGGTTTCTGAATATTTGCTTCTCCCGTAGGGGGCTAACTATTGGTTTTTAAAGCGCATGTGAGTAAATCTGTGCAGTGTTTTATTAAATCGGGGGGCAAGTTTCTTGGAAAACAAGTGACAAGCAAAATTATGAATTGAATTTGTTTACGTCAACGCTAACACAACACTCACAAGCCTTATATTCAAAGAGTCACAATAAAATTAACTCCCATCCATGCTGGCTGTTAACAGATCCATTTTCCATTTGGTCCACGTTGGTCCAGAATGAAATATCTCAACAATCGGATGCTGTTGCAATTTGCATATTCATGGTCCCCATAGACTGAATTCCAATTCAAGGAAATTCTCTCTTCTTTTCTTACATTGCAGTCACACTAGAAAGGGATTGCTTGGACTAACGGACAAAACTCTTCCACCATGCATACAACGAACGAGTATTCAAATCTATCATTTCATTTAAAACTCAAGACTTACACAAGCTTAGTCTCACTTGTGTCTGAGAAACTTGCCCAACAAGGCTAAAACATAGCATGTTGTTGCACCTTTTCTTTATTTCTTTATTTACTTTTTTAATCATCAACTGTGTGTCGTAGTTGTGGCTGTCATGGTGCATGTAGATACCACGCATCCCTGTCACTTTGGCTCAGCTCCTGTCATCTCAGAGACTCACTGTGTCTTCCCCAGGGCATCGAGCGTCTGAAGGGAGAAACGGGTGAAGGCAGGTGGGCGAAGGTGCCGTGTTGGGAGGCCGTGCAGACGGCGTTCGGGGGCCCGTTCTCTCTGTCCTGGTGCAGCCCCTTCACGGGGATGAGCTGCAAGAGGAGCCCCCCGGAGCACATCACCATTCCTCAGGGGGAGATCATTGAGGAGGACGTCATCGAGATACCGCTCAACTAGCCTGCCGTCAGGAAGCCCTTTTTTTCTCTGACGGTGCTTCAACCACAAGCACATTTTTAGATGTTTCCAAGGTTTTCTACATTGAGAGAAACCAGCTTGACTTTGAATCTTTATTTATATATACTGCATATTTTTTTAATGTATGTGACAGGTCCACTTCCCTCCCAGTGCCAATGCAGCCATTTGCAAGGAGTATAGGGAAGCAAACCTTTATGATTTTGTGAATACATTTACCAAATATGGGCATCTTCATAAATGTACTGCCATTCCACACACCGCAAGTGGGAGCCTGTAACCACGTGGAAATAACTTTGTACTAGTAAACTCCTGCTGCCAGACCGGCAGTATTTCCCTCACATCATGAAGTATCTACCTGAAGTAAAGCAACTGAGAGGATCCGGAGCTCAAGGATGAGGGAAGATGGTCGAACATCACCAACACAGAACCACTACTCTGCTGCCTTTTTTTCAGAGGATTTTTAACTCACCTTGTGCCTTATCTGTTTTTTATAAGCAAATGTATGCGTGACCCACTTTGCATGTTGTTCGACTACACCTCGTTATTTATGGGATCTGTCTGGGGTTTGCCGTTTTTAATCTTGATCGCCGGTAATTTTTAACTGACTTCATGTTGCAGAGATTCCTGTGTAATTGAGCTAGAAAAAGGCAAGGGCTTTGGGTAAGGGCTTTTTCCTGTTCAATGCATGCTGGATATCGCGGGACCACTCACGTTTTGTCATTTTAACATGAGTTTGAAAAAACCTCTTATGTCACTGTGTGGGTTTTATTTTAAAAATTCTAAAACAGGTTGTCAAGTGGCTGTGAACTACTGATTTTAGACAGATTAGGTATGAAAGTGTAAATCATTTTAATACAGGTGTTTGTACCGGTGCACAGAAAAATATTTCCCTGATAATCTGCTAAAAAGATTGACATCAACTCTGGGTAATGCCTACAAAGGTTCATTGAGGAGTCATATATCCACGTAGACGTTTTGAGCCTGACATCATAAATTAATTTTCATGTCCCTCCATTTGTATGAAATATCAGGTATCCAATCAAGCTTCCTCTCATCACTGCAGAAGAGTCGCTCAGATATGCAGAAGTGAAAAAAAACAACTTGAAAATATTGACCAATATTATATATATATATATATACCAATATATTGACTACCTGAAACTAACCAGTGTTACAGTTTTTGCAATTGCTCACCCTCATGCAACGGTTACTCTCACATCCAAAATGCACTACTGCCACGACGACACTTCACAGGATCTGAAGAGCAGAGGATGAACGCTCGCAGTCACATGGCTTACCTTACTTGTCCTTTTTGCCCTCCCCTTGTGGGTCGGCCTGAGGTGTGGATCCATGAAGCAGCAGAAGTCCACACAGGGTGAGAGAGATGCCCACCCACCACAGGACTGCATGGGACTCTCCAAAAATCACCCTCCCCAGGACGGCCTGGACGCACAACACCGAAGAGGCTCGTCAACTTGGGAGACGCAACGAGAAGCCGAAAGCTTCGCCCACCAAAACTTTTGGGGCGCAAAGGCACTGCGAGCGAATTAAGAGAGCTTACAGAGGAGATGAAGTTGGACGCGGTGGTGGTGACTGTGGCTCTGGCTGAGGAGGAGCAGTGCCGGAGCGCCTTGGAGAAGAGGGTCCACATGACAGCATTACAGGCGAACAGCAGGGCTCCACACAGCAGCCGCAGGGGAATGTGCAGCTGCGCGGGTAAAAGAGGAAAGCAGTATGTTGGCTTCAGGTGGGTGACAAATTTCCATATAATGACTTTAATCGCGTGGTAACCCTGTGTAAATGCCATTCACGAACGCGACTGGTTCACAGCAGAGAGGAATGATGGGAAAAATCTGTGCATGATTGCTGCGCGAGTGTGACCCCACCACATAGAAACTCCATTCAAACATCCAAAATAGTCAACGTTTTGTTGGACATTTTCCTCAAAGGAAATGAATTGAGAGCATGTTCATGTTCCTTTTAGGATATATTTAAATGGCTGCTGTGAACAATCTGTGTAGAACTACTTCTGTCAATTTATTTTACACCTACAGAGGTTTTAATTAAAATTTTAGATTTATTTTAGAGATAAAATATATATTTTTATTTTTTCATTATTATTTTACATATATATATATTTTTACAATATCTTAGACATAAATATTTTAAGACATACACAAACATATAACAAGATTTTATTTTTTTTAATGCACCGGTACAAAAGAGAAACGCAAACGAATAAATATTCACAGTTAAAGATTCAACAAAATAAGAAAAAAAAATATTAATAATCTGTCATTATATACACTATATCTGTCTACTCTATGACCATGTCCTGGTCTTAAGCCCCTCTTACGTTTGACAACTTCATGTTTAATTGAAACATAGCACATAGACAGTTCTCACCCAGTCACAGTCTGGAGTCCAGGCGGAGCTTTCAGTCCGGCTGTCCCTCCACGACTCACACGCGTCTCTCAGGTAGTCCGCACCGAGGGACAGCTTGGCAGACAGGGAGGCGGCCGCGCTCAAGAAACCCGCCGACAGCGCGTAAAAAGACCCCGAGAACATGCCCGCGGAGCGTGCAGCTGCGGCGGGCTCACATTCGACACGGATGCTGTGGTCCTCGGTCGCAGTTTTCTTTTCACAACAAGACGCCCGCTTTACGAACTGTATAATATTTCACAACAACACGCCACAAAAGCCGGGTGTTTAACCGATGCTGTTAAAGCTGTGAAAGAAATGTTTGTCACGCGTCTCCAGAAAAGAAACAAGCGCTGTTCTCCTCGTCGCATTTCGCTTCCTCGACTTCGGTCTCAAAATCCACAGGCAGCCTGGTCCCGGTGTCACGTGACACGGAGAGCGGCGCATCTTGATGACGCGTGTTGTGTTTTGGTGACGACCCCTGCGCTGGACGAAACGTCGCTCGTCTCCGCCTGCGTTTCATTTGTGCGCTCGTTTTGTTTTACTGCCTTGCAATGAACAAAAATAAGGCCAGCGGCGTGTCGTGGGTGAAGCCAACGGAGCCCTCCTTCCTGAAGAAGTTCAAAAATGACGTCGGATACAAAGAGGGGCCGACTGTTGATACAAAGGTACCTTAGCTGCGCGAGCTAACTCATTTGTGTAGCGAGCCTTCGCGTTAGCCATCTCTTTCGCCAGGTTGTGTATCATATTATACTGTGTATAGTGGCAGTCTGCCGACAAAAATTGGCATATTCAATCAGAACGCTACTTATCTCAACCAGAGGAGTTACTTCATTCATATGTGTTGTGTCGACTGGTAATGGACATCTCTGCCCCGCTTCCTCTCAGCGTCAACTGATGCCAACGCTGGATGATGACAGCGGGAGTGACAAAGAGGACGAGCAACCTCAGGTTGTGGTCCTTAAAGGCGGTGACCTGACCGCAGATGAGGTGAAGAAGATCAAGGGTGATAAGCGTCCCGGAGGAGGAGCAGAGAAAGGTGAGACCGCAGGAGCAAGAGCCATCGTATCTCCGGATAGACCTCTTTATTTTGGTCCGTGTTACTTCTCTTGGGGGGTTTGAACTGCAACGCGCAGAATCTTGTATTTTCAGAGTTTGACGCCATGAGATAGTTTTCTAGCCGATCTGCGGGTGAGTTGAACTGACATGCAGTGGGCAGGGGAGGGAACAATAATTTTCTCATATTTTTAAGGCGTGTGGAAAGAAGTACTTGGGTAATACCACTGCATTTGTGAAGATGAAAAATACAGAAAAGCACGAGCCACTGAAAAACAAGCACGACAAATTAATACACCAAAAGCGCAGTATCTCTGCAGGATCTACAGCTGTATCTAAAATTTGAATCTCTGTCTCTGCACAAAACTTTGCACCGTGAAAGGTGAGCTTGATGAATCACACCCGCTTATCTTTTCTGCAGATGATGGACCTCCCCCTGATGGGAAAATCCTTTTCAAGAAACCGGCCAAGCGCTCCTCCTCGGACAAATTCCAGGGGATCACTGCCAGCTCCAGCAAAAAGAAGAAGAGCGATGGAGCAGAGAAGGAGGAGAAGAAGGAGGTGAAGTCTGGAAAGAAAGTGAAGAATAACAGCCTCCTCTCATTTGGAGGGGACGAGGAGGAGGACTAACCGGCGACGGTGTTCCACCATTCTGTGTGCAGTGTGCCCATTTTTCGCTCATCATGTGACAAGTGAATATCAGCAGCAGCAGCAGAGTGCGCGTTCAAAGGTCACGTGCTCTCTGCCGCCGCTGCTCCCCAAAACACCCGATTGGTCCTCTCTGTCCCTCAGAAGCTATGCAACTTTACTTGAGAAATGCAAATCAGGCACAAAACCACCACGGTGACCGATTGAGTATTAGTAATGAAATTATTTCCGTTTGTTAAGTCAATTTTACACTGACCAGTCACTGGTCACCCAGGTGATTGGAATTAGTTCAGCTTCTTTAAAATAAAAAGTAGCTGAGTAAAGCAGAAGTAAAAAAAACAAAAAAGACAATTTTTTTCTCACCTGTTCAGAGTTGCAGGTCCCACTTGCCTGTCATCTGTATGAGGATCATTGTGTTTCTTTGTCCTGCTGACTCCTGCTTGTTTGCATTCGTCCACGGCGTCAGAGCTGTACCATTGTTCACAAGCAGCGTGGAGGAGCTCGTTGTAGAATTTCTGATACATTCAGTGCTCTATTGAATGTATGAATATATTCTAGCTTCGACAAAGGAGCTGTTTACGAGGCATTCTTGTCAATGCGGTGATATATTTTTTAAATGTGAATTTTGTTTTTATTGTGTGTATTTTTTAGAGAAGAGGTTATGGCTGTAACATTTGAAATATAAAACATTAAAACTGTACAATATCCTGTACCGAAGGCTCACCGACTGCATCAGTTACACACTCGGCGCGCGGTACGACTTTAACGACTGTGTGGGGAAGTTTACGTCTCCCAGTGACACGATAACGCGGGAGCTGAAAGAAATCAAAACACGGCGTTACTTCAACCTCTTTATTCAAAAAGGCATGTGTCATTCTCATACCTGCATCAAGATCATTACAATTGATGGAAGAAACCTCAAAAATCAAAACAAAATAAAATCTTTGCACTTTGTGATAGGATGCTACCCTCGCTTTCGTCACCGCAGCCTCCATTGTCCACGTAATAAATACACTCGCTGACTGACTGAGTGGAGCTCTGGAAACAGTAGGGTTGGTTTTTTTTTTTTGTTTTTTTTTTACCACCCGGATTGTCTTACATTGGTGGTTCTTCCAGCTAAAGCTCACAACAGAACCGCAGTCGGCTCACGCAGGATGGATATGTTTATTACAATACCTTCAAGAGACAGAGTAAGGCCGATTCAGTTTTCGGGAACGTTGGTTTACAGGAGGAGAACCGCTGACAACGTTGTGCAACTGGTTGCGTGACAGCAACAAATCAATTCGACTGTGGGAATTCAGCCAATTAGCCACCAAAGAAAAGGAAAAAAAAAGAAAAGTTTATAATGTTTGAACTAATCTCCTGCGTGGAAACAAAACCTCCCGCTGACAGCTCAGAGGACCTGTGGTTTATTCATTCATCGCCACGAGCTGATAAAATGTAGACCTTGGTTCTTGGCCCAGCTTCCCTGAAGCATCTCAAACAAAGATAAATTAATGTTAAACCCATGGAGTTGTCTCTGTGTGGGGTCCAGTGTGGTTCAACGAAGGGACGAGCATTACAGATGAGAAGAACTCACAGGGTTTCAAAGATAATTTTTTTTTTTTTTTTTTTACAACTTTGATGTTAAAAATCACAGTTTCCGTCGTCAGCTCTATCGGCTCTGGTAACACCGCGCTTCCCAATGTCAGGAGAAGCCGTGAGGCGTTTCAGGTGCTCGGGCAGGTTGCAAACAAACCAACTCAGATCAGATCAAGCAATTTAAAGGGGCATTCCACTAATTTTACACAGGTTTACTCATTCATAAGGGGGAATACTCAAGGGGGACTGTGACAGGAGGAGGAGAATGTCTTCTGTGAAGCATAGAGAGGGCCACCATAGAGACGAGGACTTTCAAACACTGCAGGTATGGAGCTTTGAGAGAAACGAGTGGCTCTGATGACGGATGCAATCCACTCGTAGGAAACGACTCCAGTTCTGATTCTCATTCCAGTGTTTTTGGAGGTTGACCCAGACTTGAAAATGAGAGGCGGGATATTTCTACTCTGATTTGGACCATTTCTTTTTAAACCAAATTCTTATGCGTCTTCCATTTTTTATGGAAATGGCATCCTCAAATTACAGGAAGATCCATTTTGATTTGTGCCGTAACTTTAAGCGAGTGTACCGGAATCCGCGTGTGTACACGCCGTCAGCCGGTACGGCAGGGCGAAGCGGACGGACGGTTCAAGTTAGCATTTTCAGAGTTCACTGTTGTTTTTCTCTTCCAAATAGGTCGTCACAAGTTTGTTTACAACCTGACGGCTCACGGCAAAACCTATTTTTCGACATGTCTCCACGTTGCCAGGTCCCAGCAATGGAGAGCGCAGTGTTACCGCAGGCGGAGGAAACTATGAAAGTCAAAACGCAAGTTGTACCAAGGAGGAATTATGCTTTAAGTAACCTATGCAGTCTGGTTCCAAAAATCATATGTCCTGTCAGTGCAGCGGTGTGAGATGAGGAAGGAGCGTGATGGCTCCTCCTTGTTGGCACACGTGTGTACATGCATGTTTCTGATAGTACTGGAGTCGAAGGAGAACGTGAAGAGAAATGAAACGCGTTATCACCTGCGCGATGTTTTCCCACGTGAGCGCAAATTCTTAGCAAGTGAGTTTGTGTGGTGTTGCGAGTGACAGCCGGTTAAAAGTAAAGAGGCAGGGCGGAGGGCGGGTAAATCTCTCTTTCCCTCTCCCTTCTCCCGTCGAATGCGTATCTATTGGATAAACTCCACCAACAAGGGGAAACGACCATTTCTGCCGTCCTGAAAGTCACCCGTTGTCCCCGCCCGGGCGGGTCCTTCAGCATCGGCTCGGAATTTGTGACGTTCGGAAACAACGTTGGATTCTCTGTATATGTCTGAATGATGCACCAAGCACACTCCCAAACTAAATCCCCGGATTTTACGCTCTGATCTCTCTCGCTCTCTCCGTCACTCACGGCACGTTCAAGTACAAAAAGAAAAGAAAAGTCAAAGGTCACAGTACCTCAGGTTAAAACCAGTGTGCGGAGGAAGTCGGACTGGCCGACATCTCCTGCTTCTCACCCCGCTTATCAGGTCAAAGGTCAGCCGGGGTTAAACGCACTCTCCTGGGTGATGCTAAACGTTTCCAGCCTGGACCTCCAGGTAAGGATGCTCGGGGTGACAGATGTCTGGAGAGCCTCTGCTGTTCCTCTCTTCGTTTTGATAGGTGGATATTTACTGTTGCTTCTTGTTTTTTGTCGAAAGTTCTGTGTTGAAGATTTTTCCTCTCCCTCCCGTCCACGATGTGCCTCTGTTTTGGTGGTGGGCGTTCTATAAAGACTTCTTGGTCAGTTTCTTGCCCTTCTTGAGCGACATCTTGTTCTTGACGTACCCCCGCTTCCTCTTGGCGGTCTGCAGAGGGAGAAACAATAACGAGAACAAAGGTTGGTGCAAAAAAAAAAAAAAAAAAAAGTAGGTTAATAAATGTTTTACACAACAGGATTAAAACTGGTCTGAACGTCTAACATAAAAGATTGTGAAAAGTTAGACAACCAAACGTCCGTGCCATGACTGAAATGATGAGACACATGTTCTTGTCTTTTATAACCGAACGAATTTGAGCGGTGAAAATTAGGCGTAAAGAGTTGCAGTGTGTTCCAGTGTTGCCCAGCAGAGGGCAGTATAGACCTGCCAATGCTGAGTGGAAAACACTGTCACTGGTTGGCACTTCTGAAATGACAGATGGTTATCTTAATTGCTGCATAATGATACAGGAAGCTATACGCTCTCCATAAAATGCTTAAAGACGTGATATGAAATGTCAATGTTGCGATGTCCAAGTGTGAGGTAAAGAAACGAGCAAACGAAAAATGGCTTTGAATTAAAAAAATATATAGCGATGTTCTACATCAAAATTTTACAAACACATCTACTGTATTTACTGTGTTTTCTCATGTGACCCAGCAGATTACAGCTGCACCACATTTGGCTTCGAATACCACCGATTTTTTTTTTCCTGTCCGCCCACTTCAGTGCCCCAACAGCTGGTTGAAAATGGCGCAGGACGGTTTGGGCAAATTCTTGCATACATCATCTTGATAAATGTCTTCGCGAGGACACCATAACAACAACAATACAGAAGGCGCAAACCTACACCCAAAAGTCGGCCATTTTGACCCGGAGGACGCCGCCAGCTTACCTTTTTGGAGGTGTACTTCTGCTTAACGGTGTCGGTGCTGCGCAGCTTGTGCTCCACTCGGTCTCTGTTCTCCAGCTTTTTGACCTTATAAATCCTGACCAGCCAGTGCTCTGACGTGAAGGCCTCCTCCAGGTGCTTCAGCTTTATGTCCTTGTTGCCGATCTCGGCGTTGCGCGTCCGGTCGAAGCCCGGTGGCGTCCGGAAGTCCAGCTGGGCGGAAGAACGAAAAAGGGAGGAAAGTTATTATTCCCGCCGCGACCCTATTTCGTTAGGCAAAGCGCGACTGCGGTGTCCTCTGAAACCGCGTTCTGCTGTGATGACTGACCTGCATCTCTCCAAAGCGGTAGTAGGACATTTTGTACATAAGGCAGTTGAGTAGGGTGGGGGAGCCGGCTTTGTCCACTCTGAACTCTCCCTGCGGGGTGAAGTAGTCGCTCTCCTGCGTAGGACACGCGACATGAAAAGACAGGTGGTGAGAGAAGGAGGTGATCCGACGCGGACCTCGGGTGTCGTCCCTTCACTTCACTTGGGAGCATGCGCGTGACCGATCTCTCACCCTGATGTCCCTCGGGTGCTCCCCCTCCGCGATGCGCACCATCCACAGGAACTTGTTGATGTCGTCGCCCGAGTAGCCGATCACGCCGCCGAAGATGATCAGGACGTAGTCGACGTCCAGCGACCTCATGATTTCATAGGCTGCGCTCTCATTGGACGACATGGCTTTGCCCACCTGTACACAAACACGAGGTAGTTTCACGACAGTGCTGGTATTTCATACGATAATTAAAGGGGCAGGTTTTATACCACAGGATCAGTCCAGCGGTCACAGGGCACACTGCAGCTTGCGAAAACTGCTGGATCATGTTCTTCTGGGCCGTTTGCTTTGCCTGTGCTCCATGTGGCCGGGTCAGTGCACCCTTGTTTGCTTGGTGCGGGAAACGCACTTGATTTGAGTACAGGCGGCGTGTCACCGAATCTATCAGCTGACAATCGAACAGCGGCGGCCACGGACAGGCCACGTAAATGTGTTTTTAGCAGCATTTATCGTTAACTGTTCTCTTGGTGCACATTTACTGGAAACGGCTGTGTATGTGGTGGTGCAAGGCAGGAGGATCCAAAGGAAAATAGAAATGCATAAAAAGAAACAGTTCTGGATGATGAGAACCATCATCCTTGCATGGCATTATTTTTTAAAAAAGGTTTTAGCAACTTTGTTTTAAAAAACAACAACTGTTAAGTGTTCCCTCCGGAAACACAGACAATTCTACACAAGCGTTTTTGCAGTCTGAGTAGAATTCCCCTCTGTGAGAACACCAAGCTTCATCTGTAAACATGGTGTAATACCCCTTTAATCAAAGGTCGCACTGAGAGAATTCTTCACACTAGTGCAGGGTCATCGTCAAAATATGCCTGTCGGTAGGGGCGGATTGCTCAGCCTGACTGATATGGATTATTTTACGTCTGCGTGTTCGATTTTCCGTTCCATTTTATCATTCATCCAAACAACAACACTGTGCCGTCCTCAGCAAAACACCTGAGAAATCTGAAGTCGATCGGATGAGCGATTGTCGAGAAAATCAGCGTACGGGCGGACGGGCAGGCTCCTCCGTTCATAGGTTGATGGAGCAAAAGTGGAAGTGGTCAAACCTCACCGCGCATCAACGTTAAAGCGACAGCGGCTCTCACCAGGGCTATATGACTGTTGTTCCACGTGTTGTTGTCCACCAGCGTGGTTCTGTTGGCCATGCCCGCGATCTGGTAGCCGTAGTCCCACCAGGACATCACTCTGGCGTGCTCGTCCGTGTTCTGCCTCAGCCAGTAGTAGGCCTCTCTGAAGTCATCCAGGATGTTACGGGAGCTGGCAGGAAACGGGGAAGACGATGTGATGGAAGGAAACGGTCAGAAATAAGGGCTCTTGAGGGATCGGTTCACCCGAATCACAAAAAAAAGCACGGACACACTTTTGATGGCAAAAAACAGGGGAAAAGATGCAAACTATGTGCATGGCTACGTGCCACAAGGGGAGAAAATTTTTTTTCACTGGTATCCGCAGATCGTTTAATGCTGTTTCACTTTTTGTTGGCATGAAAATGATCTAATTTAAAGACTGTGGACATCTCTCGCCGTCTTTTTTTTTTCCCCCACGCAAACACTCTGGTGTTAAAAGCCTTGTGACTGCGACGTACGCGGCCAGCGGGAAAGGGGTCTCACCCGTCATGGTTGTAGGACGCCAGCACTACACTGGGGCTGGAGTAGGCGTTGCTGGTGACCCAGGTGCAGTGGACGGCAAACATCATGAGGAGCATCAGCATGAGCATGGTGACGATGGACTTGATGTTGGGGCCCAGGCCCTCCTCGGCCTGCTCCTGCTCGGACACGTGTTTGCGCACCTTGCCGGCCTGCAGGGGTCAGCACACGGAGGGTTACTTAAACTGTGACGAGGCGAGATTCCCGTCAGCTCTTTGCTATTTTGTCCATGAAAACATGCTGTAACTGCAAATAGACGAGGGAAGCAAAATGTTAATGAGAGAAAACGGTGTGCACTAAAACCAGGTCGTTTGTTTTACTCATAGCAGCATTTATCTAAATGGATTTTGTTGACCACTCTGCTGCTGTAAAGTGAAGCGGAACCGGTATATTTGGCGGATGTAAAACGGAACCAATGAGCTGACAAAGGCTAAAATGCTCTGCGGAGCTGAGGGGGAACTGCCGAGTGCAGCGCGTGTCGGTACAGGTGACACTTTTTCACGGTGCACAGTTATCTGATGCATTGTGAATATAAAAACAAATGGGGAAATGTAGAGATACAACGCCGAATGGAAGAAAGATTTCCCCCGGCGAACTTTCGATGCTTCTCAGCAGCTGTTGTTTTGTTGCCGGTGCGCGCGAGTCTCCAGACAGAGATGTTGTCACTTTAACTTGGGTAAAAAAAAAAAAACATATTTCTTGCTTAATATTTGGATCTATGTGCTCCGTATGCAACATTCATATATTTTCCCATTCATATGCCATATTCAACAACAACGTTTTGGCCCGTGCTGCAAAACTTTCAACCTTCGGAGCAAAACAAACCCCGTTTGGGAGTGCACATTAAGCAACGCGGCTGATCCCGAGGACCTTGTCATAGAGGTTGCTGGCGTTCTTCCTGTCGTCCTCGTCGCTGCTGTCCTCCGCCGGCGGACTCTGCCTCTTCAAGTCGTCGCCCAGGTAGTGTTCGAAAACGCTGGAGAAAGCCACGGCCGACAGCATGCACACCACCGGGGTCAGGGTCAGCATCAGGCGCACCATCACGCCGGCGAAGTACACGGCGCTTATGGCATACAGGGCCACTGGTGTGAGGAAGACACAGAGAGAGAGAGAAGGGGAGGTTACAGGTGACCAGGACTGTAATGGCTTTGGCTTAATTCTACGTGGAATTTCATTTATTCGGGTCAATTTGTCAAAGACCCGACGTCTCACAGCACAGTTGGCTGACAGTGAACTGAGTCCTCATTCCTTTCTTGTGTAGTAACGCCGCTGCTCGGGGCAGGAGGGAAGACGGAGCGGCCGAAAGAAAAGAGCACCAAATAAATCAAACACTAAACGCGCCTGTGTGTGTGTGTGTGTGTGTGTGTGCGGTTGTGCGCGCGCGCCTTGATTAATGGAGTGTTTTCAGTCAATGGGCAAGAGAGAGAAAAACATCAAAATCTGTGGAGAGAGTGAAGAAGCAAGCAAATGAGAAAGTGTCGCTCAACAGGAAGGGCAGAGGGAGGGAGAGAGAGAGAGAGAGAGAGAGAGAGAGAGAGGTTCATTCAGGCGAGGGCCGGCAGCTGATGGCTGAACTTTATTTTGGCAAGTCAGAGCCTGACATCATGGGCCGGGTTTAGCTCGCTGCAGACTTATCGCGCTTGTACACGCTCCCTGGCCGCTTTATTAAAGAGCACCTGCAACGCCATCCAGCAGACAAGCTCTGCGACGTATTCTACATTTACGAAGCTGGTAACGGCCCATTTGTGTCGAAACTTTAATTCAGCCGCTATATCTGTATTACTGGGGTCGCGGTTAATGTTGCGCTGGACCGAATGGTATCAAATTGTGTTTCCAAACACTGGAAACAAGGCACCGCGCCACAGATGTGTCTTAATAAAAGGATGTTTCCGGCGGACATAATGGAATGGGAAAAAGCTTTGCCTCAGCTTGAGTCGCATCGCATAGCTGGAACTCAGAAAACGGACAATAAATTCATCCGGAAAGATGAATCGGGCATTACTCAGACAGCAGCGAAACATCAGAGCCGCGTCGGCATCACAGAGGAGCACAGCGGATCACATTATATTCCTCGATAACAAGCTCTGTAATTAGCGTTTAAGGCGAGAGAGAGAAAGACTCACAGCGGCTTGGGATTCCACACCGAGTGAGACCATTTGAAAAAAAAAAAAAAAAAAAAAAAAACTGGTGACCAAACCCATTTATTTATGTGACACGGTCCCGTTTATTGTGTCAAGTCTGTTTACTGAGATAAAATTGATTATGTTTCTGAAGACGGGCGTACTTGCTCATGGTAGAGGTGGCTTCTTCTAGAGGTTAAGCATTATAAAAGGAGTGTGTTTTAAAGAATAAAAAAAAAAAACATATTCTGACTGATAAAAGCCGACCTTCAAGTTAAGCACTTGCGCTGCCGGTAGGCATTTCAATGAATTTAACTTACACAATTGCAAATGCGCAGCTCACTCTACTGTATTGGAAATTCAGAACACAGTCCAGAACGTTTAAGTAGCTGATTAAGAAAAAAAAAAGGCTAAAATTTCAAGTGTTTGTTGTGACTAAAATGATTCCTTTAACCAAGCCAAGAGTAAAAATGTCCAGGCTATGTGGACAAAGGATATGGTTTATTATGTACTATTCATCATTAGGTTTATGTTTACTCATCTTCACAATATTCACAGTAAATAACTACCAGGGGTGCCCAAACTTTTCTAGGCCACGGTAGGACACCGACTCGTCACGATCTACGATCTAAACTGAAGGTCGTATTTGCGGTTTTCTTCTGTGCATTCTTACTTTCAAATCGAGCGACTTCAGTGGAGTAACTTCCAGTACACACAAACAAAGCATATGCATAACAGAGGTTATGACCCCCACCCTGTCAGGACCCCCAGCTCTCACGAGACTGAAATCTAGTCTCCTGCTATCAGCACAATTTACCGTACGTGGAACAACAAACACTTGTAAGTGGACCCTGAGTTGAAATGTATGTATAAATGTCTTGTTTTATTGTCAACGTCACGGTTTCAATGTTCAAGAGAACTGATGAAACGGGAGTGGCAACAAAAGCACTCGTTTCGGGACACGGCTCTTACCGAACACACGCTCGTCGTTGATGTTCTTGATGCAGAACCAGAGGCCCGCTGGGAAGGTACAGACCAGGATGTGAAGGTCGAAGAAGAAGGACACCCAGGTGGTGGGCTGGTGCTCAGACACCGACGCTATGATGGGGATGTGGATCTTGGCGTAGCTGTGGATAACATTGGAGGGCGCGGACGCCACAAAAAAAAGTGAGGTTAGAGGGGAATAAAAGAGGTTTTTAAAATAACAGTGTCAGATTCAGAATGTGGTGTTTTTATTTTCAAACTTTCACGCTTTTTATTCAAGATAACAGTTCAGTTTATTCCCCTTAATGTCCAGTTGTATCAGTCTTTCCCAGATTTATGATCTCATTCAGAGCGGGATGACTAAAAAATAAAGTTTGGCTGATGTCAGTTATCTTGGGTCAGAGGGTGACCTCATTCCTTTTACTGCACTGCAGCAAAACCCAACTTCCTTTGGAAAAAAAAAAAGAATGTACTCGGGCGTGTGCGTGCACACACACACACACACACACACACACACACACACACACACGTGTGCATAGACTCAGAGAGAGTTTTAGAGTTTTACAGCTGATGCTGCAGTCTGGACGCTCTCTGTGAGCCCAGACCTGGGAGGGGAGAAAGGGAGCATTATCTGTTTAGGACCTGATGATGGACCTGAGTGAAAGGCTGTCTGACTCACCGCTTGACCTTAAAAAACATTTTGGCCCCCGAAAGAGAGGCAAGGCTCGAGTACGGGGTACGCATGTGGTTTGTCTGTCAGCGCTGTCTAAAAGGAAAGCAACATCTGTGCGTGAACCGTCGACGGGTTTCCCCTCTGCGCACACGCCACATCTGAATAAAGGAAAAGCTCGGGTTCACGATAAATCAAACAGAAGACAAGATGACCTAAATCTTCCACAGAATCCTACTCCCTTTCTCCAACCCTCCTTCAGTCGAGCGGATGCCGCTGCTTTACATCATTTCAATCCAATTATTTATCAGCGCGGCGGTCAGGTGCACTAACTCCGGCGCACAAGCACAACGTGTTAATTTACGAGGACTTACCCGGTGTCCCACAGGGAGTAGAAGCGCCCGCTCCACGGAGCAATGTACCCTGAGGGGGAAACACACACAAATCATATGGACTCAGACACGCTGTACTCAGAAGTAACCTTCAGGCAACACAAACCCACCTGCGCGCGCACACACACACACACACACACACACACACACACACACTGCAGTGTGCTCTCAGCGATTTGCGGATCCTGCCACACATCAATGGAGGACGTAATTGGTTTGCAACATTCCTCCTGCATGTATTAATCATATCCTTACTGGGTAATATCCACTTGATGTTGTGTGTTGGAGACATGATGAGTGGCCGTAATGAGCTCTCTCCGGCCTGCCGTCCGCTCAGCTTGGCAAGCGCGGCGATCAATCACGACAGAGAGAAACAAATCGCCACTTTGATTCAGCCTCAGCGGGCAGGCTGCCCCATCACATGCAGATTCTCAGTCATATCAGCGGGTGGATGGTTCTGATCATATCCAGCTGTCGATTAACATGTAGTCTTTAAATGGCTGTTGGTGTCGACCCAAACCAACAATTAATGTATCCTATTAACAAGTACAGTGTGTGTGTGTGTGTGTGTGTGTGTGTGTGTGTATCCAAAGCCTGATTTATCCGATCCCGCTCCTCCGTAGATCACCACTGTTGTTGAGGTTTGAGAGCGTTCAGCCGTTTGAGAGACAATTTGAACCAACCTGTGTACGTCAGATAGATGACGGAGAGGAAAACCACTCCGGCGGCCAGAGAGACTCCCAGGAAGAACAGAGTCTGGAACTCCTGCCTGGTCAGTCGGTCCTTCAGGTACTGCAGGAAGGCGTAGACCTGAAGAAGCACAAACACACCTGCGGAGATACAGCACAGAGGAAGTGAGATTCAAAACAAACTCTTTTCACTCTTTTTCAGCTTAAATAAAAAAGATACCGTATCAATACCTCCATCTGTAGTGCGAGAGCAGTACGGTAAATAAAATAAAGAAGATTGTATTTGCAGTGACGGCCACGGCGTGTGCAGCGAGCGCACATTTCTGGCTTCTAATGCCTTGTCAAATAAACCCCAGGTGAGCGCTGACTGACCTGCCGCTGCCATGTGCTCACTGGTCCTGATCGGCTGAAAGCCCACAAAGGGGATCTGCATGGACAGGACCAGGCCGATGATGTAGAAGGTACTGTAGGCTGCAGAGAGATACCGACCAATTAAGACCAGTCACAGACACATTCCAGCAACACAGTACACGTGGGTGCATTTAACTTTTCATTCACTCTGACTTTTAATCTAAAGCTACTGACAGATATACCCGCAAATCTGTAACATACTGTAACCTGATACAGTGTGAAGAAAAAAAAAAAAACATCTTAAAGAGTAAGTCTGGTGATCTGTTTCGTTTCTCAGCTGGTCAGAGCTTCGTGCGCCTGACCGACTCCACAGCGGGGTTTGCTCTGTGCGGTCCCCCCTGAAGTCGACAGGGATCTCCCCCGTCTCGTCCACGTGTAGCGGCAGGTTGCTGGTGTGACGCCGGGCTAAGAGACAGTTCACTTCCTCTCCGCAGGCGGAGTCTGTGCTCTTACTGACGAGGATATGCGGTTGGTCTCGTGCCTGGCGCGACAGTCGCGGCCCATTGGGGTGAACGGCAGTGGGTTCGGCACAGCGCCCTGGGGGACACCTGTGCTCATTGGTCCTGGCGGTTTTCCAACATGTACTGACTGGCTACTGTGATGGACCCACTTGACCAAGATGACACGCCGGAGGGCCTGTACGATGAATCACATTCAACACACCCAGGATATCTCTTCGTTATCGGGCTTCACTTAACCTAGTAACAACAGCGTCGGCCCGGCGACCGTGATCTACTCGATGAAGTCAACCCAGGTTTTCCTGAGCGCATTCACAGAAAAGGCGGCAAATACAGGGGGCATAGTTAACTTAAAGTTATTATACTTATAGTTAAATAAAAAATGCATAAAAAACAGAATTCAGCGGCAAGTAGGCTTAATTACTTTCATATCTTACAAGTGCAACAACAAAACCTCAGTGCTTCAGTCAATCTCTGTTTTAGGGTGATATCGCTGAACAAAGGAGGGTGAAATGCTTTTGGCATTACTGCAGCCGGGGGGTGTGTGTGAAATGAAGAACTCCTGCTGAGGAGCTGTCCCTCTGTGATAATGAGGGTCGCCAGCCCCCTCCCAAATCACCCACAGCTACATAAAAGTACCTGTGGCAAAGTAACACGACTGACACGTGACTCGTGACTCATGCCACATACGGGTAAAGAGGATCACACAGACAAGTCGTTCACTCGACCTCTCACATAAAAATCATCAGGGAAAGACAGTTCCTCTTTGAACCCGATCGAGAGAACCAGCCGGTCAGCAGGTGATGATTTTTTACGAAAAACAAAAATCTGCAAAACGGGTCAATTTGCAGCGATCTTGTGTTACACCGGCACAGACCGGGCTCCAAATCACGGACGAGGCGTGTATGACAGAACGCGGGGAACTATCGCAGCTTTGAACTGGCTCCATTACTGAACTGCTGCAGGCAGAATGTACAGCGCTGGTCTTCAGAGAGAGAGAGAGAGAGAGGGGAACAGGGGAGGTAAATGGAAAGAACAGCACGGGGAGGAGGATCGCCTTGATGCCAGTTCATTCGTTTTGCTAATAATCCCGTCGCACGATGGAGAACACGCAGGTCACCCTGTCCCATCTCGCCGTCGCTCCTTTCAGCCTCCCTTCTCCCCATTTCTTAATGGTTCCTTTTGATTGCGTCCTTTCTTAACATGGCCCGGTGGTGTACTTTCTACATCTCCCTGTGCCATTATTTCCACAGGATTACGACCAGTTACAGTTGTGGCAGCGATGTAGCGCTGCGGCACCAGAAGGGAGCTGTGAGCCTGGGGTCAGGGCTTGATTCATGATCACTGATGCGAGTTCCAAGCGTGCGACGAGGCAAACTCTTTGAAGGGAAGGAAGCTTTAATCTCGTTTTTCTTCTTTCTTTTTTTCTCCCCCCCTTTCCTTTTATTTCCTGCCCGCATTTCCACTCGCCGAGTCTCTACTTTTATCGCCCATCCACCCTCCTCTCGGGGATTTGTGTAAACCTCGTATCTGTCTCATTACAGACACAACACGAGCCGCTAATGGACGTTATTAATCATCAGTAAGCGTGTTTATGCAGCGCAGATATGACAAAGAATAACAAGCGGCTGCGCGTCGCATGCTCAAATCAACGCGCGCGGCTTTGAGTCCTGTGAAAGAAGAGAAAATGCAGCGTGAGCGTGTGTCTGGCTGCTGACTGTTAAGTTACCTCGCCCCATTATGTCGTCGTGTTTATCTCAGATGTTGCACACTGGATGTCAAAAAAGGAATTGTAACCCCCACACACACACACACACACACACAAATCTTCTCTTTGTACCCTTGAATGAATGTGAACGCATCGCAGGATTTTGCGTGTGAGCCCGTGCGTGGGTTGCGTCTCACCTATGTAGACTCTCCGACTGAAGCGCTGCATGAGCAGGAGCACGAACACGTGAAGAGGAATGAGGTTGATGATGAATACGTAACCGCCCCAAGCCGAAACCTGTGGAGCAGACAGCAGATTTAATAACCACGTCTTCATACGCAACACATGATTCATTTACTGCCTCTCGTCACAATGGGATCTTGATCCCTGTTGACTCTGCGCGGTGCTTTCAACTGCAGCGGATAATCAGGATTGTAACCAGCCCACGAGTCCCTGAAGGCCGTATTTTCTCTCTTTTTCACCACACACACACACACACACACACACACAAAGACACACACATTCATAATGAGCAATAAAAGGGGGGATGCAAAGCTGCGCGGGCCACCCGAGACCTGTGAAATCATAACGATGTGAGCTGCGGCGTAAGACCGGCGTTCAGATTGCGCCGTCGGTCCCGCGTGTTCTGAGCGGCAGACTCGCGCTTGTACTTCCTGTCAAAAATCGGTGCTTATTCGCCTCCAAGTGTCATGTAACTGCCAGGCAGTGAGCGTCTGCAAGAGGAGAGGAGTCCCAGTCTGCGCCGCGAGGCGTTCAGAAAGCTTCATCACAGACTCGTCACAGTCGGGCTGAATGACAGATGAGTCGGGGGGCAGATCCGTCTTCGCCTGATGAAAATGACTGCCTATGAAGTGACTGCGACTGTGATGGACACGCAGAACTCATCTGAAAAGGATCCTGGGAGTGAGCACGGTGCTCTGCACGCTTCCACCCCTCTGGTTTTGAGCGCAGGGCTCGTACTCGCTGTACGGTGCAGCGGTTAGCGACATCCACCGCGCAGCGAGAGGGTCGCGGGTTCAAACCTGCCGGGCGGGGCCTTTTCTGCGTGTTGAGAACCCGAGCTTAACTGGAGACCCTAAACTGCCGTTTGCTATTCTGAAACACTTGATAAATATGGGATTAGTCTCTAAATTAGGTTTTAGCATCTGGAGCTCCTCCGTGTTCTCACAACCCCCCAAACATTTGTATATGTGTGCGCGTGTGTTCTCACCATGTAGAAATAGGACAGGCAGCATCCAATAGTCCAGAAGACCGACCCCGTCTTCACCGACTTCACCTGCAGTTCACATGGGACAGTGTTAGCCAATAACCCGCACGCAGGATATTTCCCTGAAGACTCCCGCCAAAATCCGTTGTGTATTTCTGCCCAGAGACACCGCAGCTCTCCACACACGCGTGTGACGAATTCATGACGGGATTAAGTTGGACGCACTTTAAGTGTCGGGGCACAGAAACAAAGCCTAATCTTCGTGTTTTAATCATCTTACACTACTTCCCGTCTCTCCTTACTAGCAATTAACAGCTGGGAGAGTGGATGCTACATTAAAATCTAGACGGGATGCATGAAATACTGCAGTTAATCAAACTGACTGAGAATAACAATAAGCGTCAGGACAACCCGGATGGGGATTTTTCTCCCGGCCATTCCTTTCGTCTCGTTTTGCATAAAGGTTTAACTGCAACAATACAAATCAATTACCTTTCTTTCTAAACCTGCTTTAATTAACTTTTTGGCGACTTGGGGGCGGCAAAGCGAGCTGAAAGCAACATCTGACAGATTATTACCTCGTAAAGTTGTTATTGCCCGTTGTCTGATCACACACCAGGCAGATACATCACAGCATTACTGGGGCTGGGTTTTATTGTGACCCCCTGATGGATATAAATCAAATATTCCCTCTCCTTTTAGACCCGGACCGGTTGTTTTGCTGCTAAATGCTCCACCACGTTCACCTCCTCATTTGTAACTCTGCCTGCGTGTGGCGTGTTGTGGAGTGAAAAGCGTTACAGTGGGTTTTATTGAACACTAAAAACAGCTCCCAGCTTTATGAGAGAAGAATTTGTGGGCCAGAAAAACTAAAACTAAAACTAACAAGGATAAAATTCCTCTGAATCCTTACAAACCCCCCCCAGATTTGCTCGAATTAATAAATTCTATCTTATTGACATTTTTGTAACAATTACAGCTCCAATCACAGCTTTGTGGGGAGGGTGAATGAAACAGAGCTTGGATCTTCTTGTGTTGGCCCAAGAAAAACGGAAAAACAAAAACTCTGAGTGGGGATGCGATCAATGCAGCAAATACGGCTCTGCAAGCAGAATTAACAACTACAAAACTTCAGCATTTCTCAAATCATAGCAACTTTTACTGCGGCGCCTGTGTCGACCGAAACCGACGTCGGGGGAGTGGACAGGACGTATAACTTCACCCTCAACTCCTGACGAGGGGAAACCGGTGGAAGGTGTCCTGAATAAATGCATAACGGAGGGAGAGGACCGTGGTCAAGGCTAGCAAAGTACGTGCAAGCGTACCCAGAGGTAGTAGGTGAACTGCAGGGCGAAGATGGCGATGCCCTCGTTGTCGAAGGAGCCGGCCACGGAGCGGGAGATGTAGCCCGGGACGATGGCTATGAAGCAGGCTGCCAGCAGCCCCGCCCCCTGGTTCCACAGCTCCCTGGTCAGCAGGAAGGTGGAGATGGAGGTGAGGCCGCTGAACACAGGGGCCAGGAACACGCACACGTCCCGGATGTGGACGGTGATGTGCAGGAGGTTGAGCACGTAGTGGATGAGGCCCGCCGTGACCATCAGGCCAGGGTACACCTGCAGGGGGGGTAGAGGAAAACTTAATTTTTTTACACAAAAACATAAAATGCACCTATCGATGCTCGGGGTGATTTAGAAATTATGTTGTCACGTAGGCTGTCCGGCAGAGTGCGCTCCATTTTTTTTTTTTTTTTTGTACAGAACGTCGAATATTCCTCAACAGAGTGATTTGTTCAGGCAGCAGCTCTCTGAGCACCTTTGCATCGCGGCATCAGTGCAACACAGGCACACGATCCACATCAAAAAAGCTCTGATTTCGTTCCGGCTCAAAAACTCTCCGCATCGTTTGGCACGTCGGCAGTCTGCCGACTTTTTTCCACTCCGAAATCAGTAGTAAGTCTCGGGAATCCCACGTCTGTCGATCTATTAATAATTAAGACTGTATACTCACAAACATATTTTTTTTCTCCTTTCGCCTCTGCCCCATGTAAAATGTATGCGGTGCGATGAGAGGTGCTAAAGTATTGACGAGCCGGTGCGAGCTCTGGACAACTGAAATCGCTGCTTCGTGCAACTCCTCGCTGCCGTGGCTGCAGAAATGCGAGTGGGTCCTCATCGACGTTGCGTATCTTCTCAAACAAACGTGTGGAATGTTTCCGTTCTCGTTCATGTCTACGTTGACGATTACCCTCCGCACACCGTTCAGCGCAGGAAACACTCACCGTGCCCCCCACGATCCTGCCCAGCGGGTACCAGGCTCTTTCGTCAAACCAGTTGAGGAACTCGTAGAAGCCATTGGTGGTGAGGTGGTGGGTCGACCTGTAGTTGAACCTGCAACGATCCACACAGGGAGGGCTGTTAGACGGGTCGCCACGCGAAACGGAGTAGCTAAACACGTTCACGTCTGACCGAAATCAACAAGCAGCGCCGCCGTTTGCGACACTGACCCGCACGTCACTCGAGGAATAGCTTCAAAATGACCTTATACTAGTTACAGAACGGGGCCATTCACATTCATCGCCTCATGCGTATGTTAATTTCCTGCAGGCTACCGACACTTGAAGTGCTCCGGGAGGCGCAGATAGCTGCAGTAATAAATGTCAACGAACGAGCACGGAAAATGACTTTTGCACTGTTTATTCAAAACGAACAGAACGGGGTGATAGAAACGCACGAGCCGGCTTTTCAGACTCATCAAAGTCAGATTTAACGCGACTAACAAAATAAGCATACGGGACGAAGTTGAGCCGCCGCGCTCCGAGTTCGTGCCGCGCCGACATTGGCACAGTTGCGTCATTAACAAAAGCGTTTGGATTTGTTTGTTCGTCGCATGTGCACATTTGTGCTCACACTAAATGACACTTTTGAGCATCAGCCTCAGCACCCCATTAACGGCCCCGATGACTCCAACGTGATGACTCAGTCGCTTGCACATCGTTTGTGCCCGCAAAACAAACATGTTTGTTTCATTAAAGATCCTTCTGATGACGACTTTTTAAAATTGTTACTTTGACTAAATTAGTCAATAGGTAAATGAATTTTTTCCTGGGTTAACATGTGGAACTGGGTTTCACTTTGCTCCTTTGTGGCCTGCGTGAATGTTTCCACCGACTGTCTCTGTAGGTGTCACAGTGATTCGGGGAGCCCAACGCAGCATGCCATTTCAAGTTAGCATTTTAGCATGAACCGAAACAAAGATGCAGATGTGTTCATTCCGCCTGCTCTGATTCTCAGTAAGTGCCGACCTTCATGAACAGTCTGAAATTTAAGACGCTTTCTGAACCTTGAGTTGAAAATAAAACTTTATTTATCTGGAAGAAAGTCTGTTGATGGTGGGTTTTGAGAGAAGCTGGCCTGCTGACCTGTTGTACGCTGGCCAATTTGCTGTGGCTGTAACACAGCAGAAGTGCTTAAACATAGAGGAGGGGTGACCCGGATTTAAAAGTCACAGCACAGAAAATAGAGGGGCATCGTCAAAGTCCCCGCGACGAGGGGGGCCAGCTGTTAGAAGTGCGTCACGGCAGAGTCGCGGCAGGGACAACGTGTCAAAGGTGCAATAGCTCAGAGGTCGGTGACGGAAAGCGAAAAAGCCCGAGGCTGAAAAATCAAGTCAGACAACTGTCGCATGCAATTTCTACACCCGTGACCACAGAGATGTTTAAATTCCAAATGTGTTGATTCACATTTACAGGCGGGAGCTTCCTAATACATTGAATCCAGGATCTGAACAAACGAACGGAAGACCTGCAAGCTCGTTCGCTACGGTTCGAGCACCCGGCGGTCCGATAACCCAAGCAGACTGCATCCCGGTTTTCGTCCAAAACGCAAAGATATCAGGCGTATGATCGCGTGCAGCTGGGAAAAGTGACGAATCCTCACACGCGACAAGCATGAAACCAGCAGAAGCATGAAACCAGCAGAAGCACGAAACGTCTGCTTGAGAAGTGACCGCGTGAAGACGTTCTCTCACAGACACAGCGGTACCAGCTGCAGCTAAGGCTTCATCTCATCTACAGCTTGCTTCCTCAGGATCTTCTTTACAAAGAGGAGTGGAGGGCCCACAGTGCTGTGATGGTCAATTATAAACACAGCAGTCGGGTCATGTGCACAGGCGGCGGGAAAAACTCGCAGTCGCTGTTCCTTTTTAAAAGGCTGTTGGGGAAAACTGCTGGTAGAGAGCTCGCTCTGGCGGCGAAGCGCGACGTTTTATTGCGAATTTGCTCTCTCCAGTGGCTTTATTCGCCCCTCTCTTCTCACAAACATCGTGCCGCCTTACTCTCACTCCTCCCCGGCGCTCCGTCCGACTCCTGCTTCTGGAGTTGTTTACAGCCAGCGAGAGTTCAAGAGCGACTATACAACTCCATTTTTTTTTCCACCGATAATTGGACGGGTCGGCAGATAGAGTGGTACAAGAGAGCGTGTACACATTCTGCATCTAGTCCTTGGCCCTCAGACAGAGGCTGTTAGTCCCCCCCCCCAAGAGTTTTGTGTGTGTGTGTGTGTGTGTGTGTGTGTGGCGGTTGCACAGCTTGCTCAGCCTCCTTGTGGCATTTGCTTCACAGTATGAGCCCCTTCTGTCAGACAACAGTATGAAACCTGGCCCCAATGACGACTGCCTGTTAACCAGCAGTCGCTTCCAAGGATGGTAGGTCCAAAAAGTCTCTCGAATTTGGTCGCGCCTAGCCTTTTTCGAGAAAAATTCACCGGCAGCGCCTGAAAAGTCGGTAAACGTGCCGACAGACGCGCTACGTTGGCAGCGCTGCGGACTGATGATTGCGCCAACTCATTTGGAAGGAGCGACGGCCGACAGAAATACTCCGATGCTCCGCCCAACCAACGGCCAATTTCCCTTTCAGTCAGCCAGTCATGTGACATTCACGTTGACGGGACCAGCCCAGCGCTGGTCGTCCAGCCATGTGAAACAACAACACTGCACTTGAATCCCCCGATGATGGGGTCTTGAACCCCCTCCGTCTTAGGTCTCAGATGAAGCGAAACTCCTTCTCGCCCCATGGGACGGACCCGGGCTCATTAAAACATAGGGTAGCTCTCCCCCCCCACGTGCTGACTCACCAGAAACGGACTAACTAGCCCTTTTCTCGAGTCAGATGGGGACATGAAAATTAACTGCGGCTGCCAAAACAAATCCCGGTGCGCTTCAAGTGCGGCTGCTGGATTTGTCCGTTCATTTCCGATTCCCTTTTTTCCTCCTCTAAATCTCTATTCAGCCTGTAAATTAGCAGGAGGTGCGTTGGTGCGTTTCCAGAGGCCCCCACCCCTGTGCTCGACACTCTGCTGTAATAGTTGAGAGTAGCAGAAACTGGGATTGACACTTGTTTTGGGGGACGTAATGGGCCCCTGTGAGGCTCCTAGTACCTGAAGGCTCACACTCGTGGGTCGCTTTCTTGAATGGAAATGGGCTTCAGGAGAATAATATTTTGCACAAACCAAAATTGGGATATATTTAAAATGTAAACCAGCTAATTAGCATCTTCACAACTTCCAAACCATAACCAAAAGACTCTGGGAGTCCAGACAGGAGTTAAGTGGCTACATTGTGGTCCTCAAAGGTCAGATCATTAATGGCGACGACAAAATGTCCTCTGCTTTGATCATGGGAAGCGCCGGAATAGTTGTTTGCGCCGTATCAGGTGCAATTGTAATTACACTAAATCAGGGATCCGTATTCACCCTGAAAAGCCTCATCAGAGCGGTCTTCGAGGGCAGGAAACCAAGCGATGAGTTTAGAGCCAGATATAATACCGCAGCCCGCGCTCTTATGTAAGGCACATCCCCGCGCCTGGACGATAAACTAATAATACAAATGCAAGATGCACGACGCTGCTGCCGGCCCGCTGAGCTCTCATTATTCACTCTTAAGCTAATACCTTTAGCGTGCGCGGCGGAATATATTCAGCGACCCATTTGTTCGGAAACCCACAGAGAGAAACCGACGCGCTCGTCTCCTCCACGCTTCTCCCGCTTAAATGTGTTTGCTGAGCGGGGTCGACTGCGCCCACAGTGATTCCTGCACAAAACCCAACGCAGCGCCGAGCTTTCCGGGGGTGAAACACGAACGCGTCTCGGGAAGCAGAGAGCACTGCAGGGTAAATACAAATCACTCTCAGTCGATTGTCGTTAGGTTACTAAGTGTGAGGCGAATTAAAGCGCGTCGATGATTCACACGCCGGGCTGACAGCTTCACTGGGCCGAGGTAAATCTGGTTTACCGCATGTCCCACGTCGGCCCACTGTAACGCCTTCGCTTAGGACGCAGGCATAATTCAGACCAGTCGTCACGGCAACGCTTGAAGCTGCAGACCGCCGCATATATCTGACCGTTTATAGCGTGTGTCTTTGCTTAACTTAAGCATGCGGCTACGGCATAAAAAAAACCCGACTATGTCGCCGAAGTGCAACCTGCCTCAATGCGGCAAAAGTGATTACACCTTCACCTGTGAATTCACCCCAACTGCGTGAGCCGGGTTGGAAAATAACCTGTGAGAGTTCATGAAGAGGGGGGCGCTGTGAACGCGAGTTAGTTTACCCAAATGCTGATTGAAAAGATGGATTTCCGCCTCATGACGTTCGGCGCGAGAGGGCATTTACCGACGCGACGGCTACTGGGTCGGCCACCGATTGGAAGTTTGCGGCTAGATACCGAACCTCTGTTTGTGTACGACCGTGGCTGCGAATCCTATAGAACACTTGTGGACTGTTCCCCCCAGCAAAGAAAAGCTGAAAGGAATCATCTGGAAAGCACAGCAATCTCTCCACAGATTTATGCAAGACTGGCATCACCCTGCGCTCAGGAGAATTAAATCCGACAGAGTATTTAATGAAAGAGAAGACAGCGAATGATGTGCTTTCGTCGCAGATGTCTCTTTAATATGGAGCCTTTATCATAGTTTAATTCGTCGCTCGCTTTTGTTTTGTTTTGTTTTGTTTTTTTTTAATTAACTGTCTTCATTCGTCTTTGGAAAGAGCAAAAAAAAAAAAAAACAAGAAAAATTGTGTTAAATGGGCGGAATTCGTAATGGCTTAGCATTTTGGAGCAGCAGTGCACTCATTTTTGTCGTAAAAGTGAACAAACAGTTCCCCGTTTGAGCGTGCACATAAATTTCTGGCCAATGCATCATTTGGTTTCGACAGCGACTGAAGCGTCACCCCCCGACCGCCTCTTGGAGAGTTTCAAAAGCAGCGCACGGAGTGAGGCTGGCTGCTAAACCTCCGGGCTTTTGTCGTTCCTGCCGTTTATTAACGCGTCCGTTTCAGATTAAGAGTCAGCCCATTCCAACTTCATTCATTCTCCCTTCAGATATTCCGATGCCCTCGGTGAGCTGTTCGGGGCGGGAAGGTGGCGAACGCGGGAGTCGCCGGTGCGCCGACCCCCTTTCTCCTCCGCGCAGGGGTGCCGACGATGGCTCTGCTGCGTCGCCGAACGTGGCGGGCGGCCAAACGGCAGCGCAGCCGAGGGCTGACCGCCGCTGCCCTCTTTTTCCAAGGACAGGCCGGCCTGCTGGGAGCCCCCACGGGGTAATCGCTGGCCCTGCTGCTATTCCGGAGGTCCGTGCGTGCGGGGGGGGCCCGGCAAAAAGAAACGCTGTGAGGGGACGACGGGAGGCGGCATAAAAGACACTGGCGGTGGCAGCGCACATCCACCCCACACGCTGCCATGACGGCACGAACACAGTGGCTAATATGCATCTAAATAAAAGTTGTGCACGAAAAGATCATCATGAATTAAAAAGGCCCAGAATGAAATAAGGTCTTGTGCATCCTGAAGAAGAAATTTGAGACTGAGAGCCGCAGGGGTGCACAAACCCATCACCTCAACACAACAATAACTGTATTTCCGCTGTTTCCTGCAGCCCCCCCGATTCCGGGAGCGACTCGGTCTCCTCGCGCCGTCTCATCCTTCAAACCCCCCAATTCCGAGGTTGCGAGTGATGCGCAGAGCGGGACCATTTGTTCAAGACGCCGCGGAGCGGACAGGAAGCCCCGATTGTACGCGCCGCCACCAACTGCCGTCCCAGACGGATGCTCCCTGTGCCGCTGTAATTGTTTCCTTTAAAAAAAAAAAAAAACATATGCGGCTATAACACCAGAGACAACTCACAGGGTTGTCAGGCGAACCAGGAAGTGTTTTGTTTCATGCGGTTATTTTGGGCCGATGAGCCCAGTGAGGGTTCTTAAGGTTTGAGGATTCTGTCATCCCACATAGCGGATGCAGGGAGTTTTCACACCCCATCACGTTTTGCACTTTATTGTGATAAAATTGCCATTTTGTCCAATCTAAGCTATAACCCACAGAAGAAAAATTTTAAAAAAAAAAAAAAAAACTGACAAAAGTATCCAGCCCCTTCATTCAGTACTTCGCTGAAACCCCTTTGGAAGCAATTACGGATTTGAGTCTTCTTAGGCGAGTCTCCGCAAGCTCTGCCCATGTCATATCGAAGCAGACGGGAGACGTCCGTGACTCGTCATCGTCCTTCTTCGCAGACGCAGTTCAGTGGGGACTCTGGGCTGGACAGGCTGGACGGAGACTCATCCCAGCTGTTTGTGTCGGGTCAAAAGTGCTCGCCTCTGTGTTTGGCTGTGTCCATCCTTCCCTCAGGTCTGACCAGTCCCCCCCCCACGTCCTTCGCTGCAGGGGATGGTATTAGTCAGGTGATGAGCAGCGCCTCGTGGCCTCGAGTTTAATATTAGTCTCATTATGACCCGCAAATCTTATTTTCCCTCCAAAAGACCTTCCTGACAGACAAGCGTAACCCCAGACATGTTACTGTATATACGCGCGGCTCGTGATCGTCATCTGAATCCGCATGTACGCATTTATCATCCACTCCCCAATTTTAGGCAGAGGAAGTAGCCTGGCTTTAAAATACCAAACATGCATTTAAAGAAGTTGGGATGAAAATGGCAGCAGGTATTTCCACGACTACTTTTTTTTCCTTTCTTTTAATCCGCTGCAACTCACCGCTGCTTTCCCAAAGCATGGCTCATGATTTCCCCACATGCTGCACATTATATCACCCACCTGCTGTTAGCCCCACCCGGTCCGCGGGTCGTTGGCTCCGCTCCCGCCCGTCGACTCCGGCGGCAGCCTGTGACCGCGGGAGCCACGAGGAGGTGTCCGCGGGAAGCTAATGAGACCCCGCGGAGAAGTTCCGATGCCGCAGACTGGAGCGCAGCGGCTCGCCGTGGGCGCCGCGAGGCGGTGACTGCCGCCACACGGGCCTGCACAAAGTGCTGAATGGAGGGCCTGTTTCGTTAATAAGAGATGGCGCTTTTGGATTTTTTGAATAAACCTGCAAAGATTTCTAACAACAGGTCACCGTGGGTCAAGTGAGTGGAGAACTCGTACACAGAACCGCGGCGGGTAAGATCAAACACGCAGCATGACGAGGAAAGCCAAAAAAAGGAAAGCGAAGGGGCCACTGTAGCAGGGAATCAGCCACGCAAATAACATTTTTTTTTCTTTTAAAGATACTGGTCAAGGCTTTAGCTGCGCCACGGCAGCATGACTCAGCTGTTTCCATCAGTCTCAGCCGACTGAGTGAGAAACACGTGCCTCAAAACCAACAAAACGAGGTGTGAGGTGGGGCAACCACAACCTGCCATCAGTTGGAGCAGATCCATGAATGAGTCAGACCAACAGCAGCTCAATAGGGTCATCTGAAACGCACCCCCCCCACACACACACACACACACACACACACACACACGCACGTCCTTTTTTGTCTTAAGTCAACCGAGTATACGCAAGCGGGGAGGCTTGCGACCGCCAGCGGGGTCGACGCAGAGTCAGCAGCCACCTCGCCGGTGCGTTGTCGCCCCGGCTGCCAGCACCAGGCTCTCCGACAGACACAGCGACAGTGAGCCTCACGGGAAAAGTCTGTAAGACAGACAGACGATATAACACGCTCTCTGTTCACGTGTCCGCCCCACGTTTACTCGATCTGGTGTCGCGAGGAGACAGGATGATTGTGAGTCGTTGCCTGGTTCGGCTGCGTGCGTGTGTGTGTGTGTGTGTGTGTGTGTGAGAGAGAGAGATGATGAAAAAGAAGAGGAAAGAGGAGAGGGGGTGATGAGCAAAAAAAAAAAAAACAGATGCAGGAGCGGAGGGAGGAAGGAAGGACAGAGGGGAGAGGCTGAGGAGGAGTCCGGGGAAATGAGAGCCAGAGGAAGAGCAGACTCTCCCGGGCATGTCATTTTGTTGTGAAGATTTGGCTTGGAAAAAAAAAACAAAAAAAACAAAACAAACTAATTCAATTCATTAAAATAAACTCCTTAAACACAATAGGCAGTTACGGATTGTGAATCAGTGCAGCTGAACCGCAGATACGTGTGCCATTCATCAAAACCCTGCGCCTACATCACCCACAGTGCCGTTGTTTTTTTTGTTTTTTTAAAGATTTATTTCCTAATGTCTGGACTTCAGCTCCAACCAGCGTCGACTCGAGTGACACGAGGCAATATATCAGATGTCACGCAGCTCCCTCTGGAGCTACGAAAGGCTCCGTAGAGCTTTTTTTTTCTTCTTTTTTTCTTCCCTCCACACACGCAGCAGTGCTCGCCAGCGCCTGCAAACGCACTCCGATGTGTAAAGTCAGCAGCGTTCCCGTTTTAACGCGATTCGATTCGCGCACGTTCTGCAAAGAAAAGCCTCCACGCTGCGCAAAATCGCCGGACGCCAAATTGCATTGGGTTAGAGCTGCAGCGAAAAAGAATTTTCGCCGCCAAGACACCACGCGCCTAGGGTACGCGTTTGGACCGAGGCTGTGGCGGACAATTACTTTAATCCTCCGTTAAGCTCCGTTCGCCACCTCGTTGTTTCGGTGTAAAATGTGGGAGACATCTGTAAAACCTTCAGATTGCTTTGAAAAAGGCCCAAAAACCTTCACGTTCCGTGTCGCATAAAAAAGAAACGCAGCCGTGCCTCGCAGATCAGAATCAGAACCCGCCAGTTTCCCACAAAACTTCACTGTTGGCCTGATCATCACAAGATTTGCTGAGGAGTTTTCTCTCAGTCGACAGAGGCTCTGATCTGGGCCCCACGGAGGCGAGTTACACCCGTTCATACCCGTGCATCAGTAAATAAAAGATATGGCACGTGTTGGGAACTGATCGGAGCGAGAGACTAGTTCTCAAGATCGCCATCGCGGCGAGTGCTGGAAACTCTGGGCAGAAGTCACGGGTCCAGTCGAATGGAGAGACTCTGACGTTAAACAAAGTGTCTGCGTGAAAAAAGACGCAAAGCTCAAATGGTGATCCGTTGGTATCGGTGGCGGTTGAGGCCGAGCGAACATGTTTGGTCTCCATTGGCTAATTATGAAAGTGCAAGATAACAATTATCGGCGAGGGAAGAAACGCACAAAGAGAAGTGTAAAAGGTAAACCTGAGAGGTGAAAACGAAGCCAGGGGGAGGAGAGAATCTGGTGACGTGTCCTCAAGATTCCTGCAAATCCCATATTACATCAAGTTGGGACACACACACACACACACACACACACACACGAGGACGACTGGGGCCAAGCGCGACTGGCTGATTAAAAAAAAAAACACCCGAGGTGAGCGCAGGTACCAAACAACATTTTACACGACTCACCCACCACTTTCCTTACGCCGAAACAAACCCAATAAAACTATGTGAATGCTCAGAGGACTTATCGGAAGAGGGAGTGGACGCCCCGTCCATTCGCCGAATCACCTGCAGCCGGCGAGGACAGAGACGAGGTTTTATAATCACGCGTGGCAGGGAGGCACAGGCGAGCTTTTCTTGTTGTACCCCGAGGATGAAAAGTGGCTTCAACAGGAGCCGGGACAGCATCCCTTCTGCAGCGCTCAGAAATTAAGTTTGTGCGCGCAGGGCTGTACGCATAAAGTTTGGCTCACAAATTACAGTTGGTAAATGGATTACTCAAGGAAATAAGGAAAAGAAAAAAAAAAAAAAAGATTTCAGCTCGCAAACCCCTTTTATTTCGCAACCCGCCCCCCCAAACTCAGTGGGGAACTCCCCACAGATCCCGAGTGTTCGGGCGACCCGTCCCGAACGTCACTCAACGCCGCTGGGGGGTAAAAAAAAAAGTTGAGCTTTCCTCGCTGCAGGGACGTTTGTTTCCAGAACTTGCCGATTCAACCGGAATCCATTCTTCCCACTTCCCCCGTGCCGCCGGCTGCTGCCACACCAGCCGAGCACGGAATACATCTACCTCCATCTTTCACAGTTGGCAGAGCGGTATTTGTTGTTTGTTGTCGTTAACCCCCCTTTTTTCTCCAAACGCGCCTTCGGGCGCCTCGCCGATGGCTCGATTCCGACTTCATCCGTCCGTTTCTAAAATGTCTGGCTCGGCCTGATGTCGGTTTGCAGGCTTCAGATGAGTTCTGCCACAACGTTGCGGGGAGGGACTTCCTCCTGATAACTCAGACATGCACTTTTCTCTCTGAGAGGTTTTTTTTCCTAACGCTGCTGCAGGGGTTCTCAGTTGAAATATTCGATGCGCCCAAACTTTTGCATTCAGCTACAGGAGGCGTCAGGTTCAGCTCCAGCAAAGCCCGCAACACCGAGTGACTGCCGCTTCAAATGGTTCCCCTTTTTCTTTTTTTTTTTTCTGGGGGGGGGGTGCTCGAATCAAGCACACCTCAAAAACCCTAATCAAAAAAAACCCCAAAAAACCTCATTTGGAGTCAGTAGCCAATTTCATGGTCTGGTTCTCTGCACTTCGTTTCGGAGACTGATGAGAGCAGAAGAGAAGAGGCGGTTTTAAAAGGAGCGTGGCGGTGTGGTTACTGCCTCCGTCACCTCCTGACTCCTCGGTCCCCTGACGTCGGTCGGTGGCATCGCTCCTTCCGGCTCCTTTGTTCAATTTCGACTTTCCTTGGCACGATCAAGAGACCCCAGCGCTCCCAAGAACCCCCACAACGGGCTGGCGAGACACCGGCCGTCAGCCCGCAAAGCTGAAAGAGGCGGTCGTTAAAAATGACATTCAATTTTTAAAGATGAAAAACACTGATGGCTGCAGCTCTGGGACGAGATCCGATTAAAGGAAATCGATGAGTTCAGCTTGTAATTAGAGGCCGGAGCAATTAGGAGCAGAAGGTTCAACTATTTTTATTAGTCGTTTTCATTGCTTAACTGCCAAAAAAACCGCTCTGGTCCCAACTTCTCTCCCTTTGTCCCGTGCGAAAGCAAAACCAAATGTCTTCAGGTTCCGAACTGTCGGCCGGACAAAATGAGCAATTTTGAAGACGTTGGCTCGGGCCTCGGTGCGGCAGGCGTTCATTTGTTCACCGCTGCCTGACATTTTTCGCAGACCAAACAATTAATCAGGAAAATAGAGGCCAGGGCGTTCGATAATGACGGCGGGGCCGCTTGGAGACGCGACCCGCGGAAATGGCAAAGAACTGCCCGTTATCTGCAATTTAGATTCACAGCAAACAAAGCGAACTCCCAGAGGGGCCGAGGCGGCCGACGGAACGAAGGCTGCTGAGAGACGGGAGTGAGCGTGATAGAAAGGTTCCGCGGCGGAGACGTAGGCCTGATAAACAGCCTGACGGCGAAGCGGGTCCCCGTGGCGTCCGCCCGAACGCCTTCTTGCTCCGAAATTGCGAAACGAATGCGTAAACGCAGTTAAGACGTCTGAGGCAGCGGCGACAGTGACAGCGAAGGCACTTTACGCCTGAGACGTCTTTTCTTTTTTTTTTTTTTTTAAAGCAGCGTTTCCTCGAGGCGGGCGCGAGAAGAACGCATCAGTCTCTGAAAGTGCTCACCTAGCCGACTGGTTAGCTCGGAGACCCGAGAAAGCCCCCCCCCACGTCAACTGCAGACATAATCACATATGCGTTACAGAAATGTTCTTCGTGGAGTTTTTGGAACAAGTCAAAAAAAAAAAAGGCCCTGAAGCTGCAGTCTGAGGGGGAAGGATGTGCGTGACAGCGAGGGTTTGAGGCGGCTGAAAGTTCTGCGCCGTAACGATTCTCAACTTTTGAACCCAGGCGGAGAAAAAAAAAAAGCCAGAACTTTTCACTCTTTTTCAGCTGCAGTACGTTCACAATTTCCAGTCACTTACGGGTAAATTAAATTGTCAACCGCGGCGCCAAGAGGCCACGCGTCCCCAAACGAAAGCGGGTCGGCGCGAGCCTCATCTGTGCGGCGCCGCCGTTCGGTCGGTCAGAAGCACTAACGGCAACAGCAACAAGCCCGTCTCGGCCCGGTGCAGTCGCGATGATTATTTTATGACACGGATCCTCTCCTGCAGCGTACGCCGAGTACCGCGTCGCCGGGCTGCTTCGCCGTGCTTCGGAGCCTGACGGGTTTTGGACGCCGCAAGGTACCACAGGTCCCGATAATAAAATATTCATATACACGTACGAAAATACGCATAACCTGCACGTGTGCGTTTAAAAAAAAGAAAGAAAAAAACTAGTGCTGCGACATCTAGTATTACCTCACGGACACAGGACGCACGAGCAGCTAAGTCGCACGTGCCTAAAAGTGTCGACATGAGAAGAAACGCTCCCGTCTCGCATGCTGCAATTCCCTTTTCCCCCCGGGTGTCGGCATCGGTATTTTATTTTTGTTAAAAAAAAAAATTTTAAAAACCTTTCAGGGAACATTAACTTTTGCTCCGAGGCAATCCACTCTCAGGGCAGCGATTTCCTGAGTTATACCACACTCTAACACTAAATGTTCCCACAAACGTCAACGACGTATTAGCGTAACAAATTCGGCTCGCTCGGCAAAAGCGCTCCGGCTGCTTTGGGAACCATAAAAAGCCGACGCGCCCCTCACGCTGCGTGCCGTTCGGATTCACTGTCGCCCTCGCTCTTTCGGGCGATGAGTCCACTTCCCTCCGCGCCGCCACTTTGTGACTGCAACGCCGCCACTAAAAAACACAAGTTTTACTACGTGCTGTGGCGTGCGGGTTGCGGGTCACGCGGTCACGCCGGACCTAAGTGTCCCAGCTCGTCGCAGAGAGGCCCGGAGCTTTGTTTCTTAAATTCGAGGTCGCGGGCCCATCTGTGGCGGGCGGCAGCGCGCATGATGGAGGAGGCAATATGTTTTTGACGAGTCTCGCTTCGGGGGCAGGACTGTCCTATTTGTCATTTGGCTCTGGCGCCGAGCGAGAAACTCCCGACCCGTCTCCTGACAAAGCGGCCCTCTCCGCCAGGGCTTAATGAAGCACTTTTTCGCCCCGGGTTTTGAAAAGCTGATAAACTGCCGGCGGACTGGCGTTTATGAAGACGGCAGTTCTGGGCGCCGAGTAAAAATAACGCGGCGAGCTTCCTTTTTAACCATTGATGCATGCACTCCGCGTCCGTCCGCGTGTGCAGTCGCCAACCTGGCATCTCGGGGTGACCTGCGTGTGGGGCGTTCAGGGGACGTCTGCGAATTGCAGCTACGGGGAAAAAGTCGTTTGGGTTACACTCTCCTCCGGTGAGCCTGCGCACATCGATCGCGCACCGCACCGCCTCAAGTCAAAGTCATTCGATGGGGAGCTCAAGTTCATAAATTACCGAGGAGTGCATCTATCTTTGCTCTCTCTTCTTTTTGCTGATCAGCTGATCTCTCTTTTTTTTAAATGCGTTTAACTAAGGCAAGACCAAGGAGATAAAGCACCATCTGAATTCGATCACCGAGCCATCTCTTGGATTCTCACGCGTCCTTTCGCTAAATATGTGCAGAGAACTCAAAAAGCTGAATGAGCATCTTCATTGAGGGACTAAGGCGGCCGCCTCGCCCCTTCCCTACGCCCGCGGTCTAAGAATGCGCTTCCAAACTCTTTAAAACTCCTGAGACTGAAAACGCTGAGGTTTAAAACCAACCTCCGAGTGCACCGCCGGTGCATTTACACCTCGGATTCCAGCGTGGAAACTGCTATTACTGGCAAATTTCTGGGGACACACACACTACACGTGTCAGCGCTATTCAGTGTCCGTCGGTGACGCTTCGGTGCGATGGCGTCTCCTGACTTCAGCGCGTGCAAAGAACAACAGCGCTGCCTCGGAACTCGGAAGCGCCCTGCAAGCGTCGGCTGCTATGAATCGCTAAATCAAGAGCAGAGAGCCTCTTTGCGTGGCTCCCAAATGCAATTTTTTCAAGCTGCTGCATCTCCCGCGGAGGGGGGGGGCACCAAACACCGACTCAATAGGGTCCCAAAACTTTTAGATATATTTATGCCACAATGGCTGTTTTAATCTTTTTCTGTTTTGTTTTGTTTTTTTAAGTCGACAAAATAAAAAGTAATGGCGCATTTCTTATCCGTTTGCCCGCAGGGGTTGTATTTACTTCTTCTCACTTCAATAATCAACGCAGCGTGTATTTTGCCCTGGGTCGGCCAAACTTTAGGCCGACATTATCATGCTTAAGCCAGGGCCATTTAAACAAGGTGGGCTGTATTTTTTTTTTAAAGACAACAGAATAATAGTGTTGCTATAGTTACCCACAGTCTTTTTGGAACAGTTTTTAAGCTGTTGATGAGGGGTTTTTTTTATGTTGAAGGCCGCCTCACGCAAAATACTAAGTGCAGTTTTAAGAGACGGAATCCGTGGGATTGGAACGCCTCTGACACACGGCTGACCCCAGGTAGGTCACCCGCAGCCAACGCTTTGTCGTTCGGGTCACCGCTGGGGCAAAACGTGCGAGGGAGTCATGCCACACGACGGGGGGGGGGCACACGGAAACACACCTGGCCCCGAGACAGGGCGCTGAGTAACGCGGGTGTTGGTGTAAGGGACCAAAGTGGGATGCCGTGCTGGGATCCGGACTAGTCTGACCGGCACCCGCCAGCGACCCGGATTCTGAGCAAAGATACATGGATGCGGGGGGGAAGGGCGCTCCTCAGTTTGGTTCTCCTATTTCACTTGCGCAGCTAAACGTAAAGTTGCGCAACAGGAAGCAACAGGCTGCTGCGCCGGTTTAGTCACTTATCAAAGTAGGACAAAGCACGAGTAATGATTAATAATGAAATGTTGCTGGGCGAGCATACACGGCATCACAACAGTTAGACGTTTGGATTCATCTTCGGTAGGGCCACTTGAAATATCTCGACCGACCGAAGCTTTGCCTCCTTTCTCAAACTCCACCTTGCTTTTCTGCCACCGCCACATTCCACGGCAACATAACTTGTCCCATTCAGGTCACGCTGGGACGATTGGCATGTTTGGATTGCCACGACGCCCCTGCACCAACGGCCAACGTGGAATCGTAAGGATTTCAAGTAATGCAAACGCACCGGGTGGTATTCTCCCCCAGAGGGGGACAGAGGTGCTGGAAAACATTTCAAGTTCGATATTTATCGCCGTGTTGTTTACGTGCGCGGAAATTCTGAGTCGGTAAACCTGCTACCCAGCCCAAACTTCCAGGCGCCGCATTAATATGCGGTGAAGCTGCTGGACTCCTGCTGGCTCTCCGCACTAAGTGGATTTCTCACATCAAGAAAGCGAGTTTCCGTAATCCAGACAAGGGCTTCGGGAAAAACGCAATTTTCTGGGATGGATTTCGCCTGCGGGAGCAGACGCTCAGGTTTACAGTCACGTATGTTGAAGAAAAGCGCGAAGAACGACTAAGATTATTCATCTAATCTCCAAAAAATTACAGATTAATTGACACCATGAACCAATTAATTTCACACGTCGTCACAGCTCCTGTACAGGCAAGTTCTGCCGACAACAACAAGAACGTATGACCTGCTGCCAGACATGTTTGTTTTGTGGCGGTAAGAGATTTTGGTTTTACTCTCGCCACGAAAACGTCAATCCGCGCTGGGAGCGAGTTTGCTGCCGATCCTCCGGAACTGGCCGAGGACATCCCTAGCAAATCCCGACGCGCTGGCGAACGAATCGGGACCGATCCCCGACGCATTTCACCAGACAAAGACGGAGCGGGGGACTCCCTCGGAGGCGGGGGGGGAGCCGAGCCGCGACTGTTTGCTCATCAAATGAACCGTGACAAATCCTTCGTGCTGATACACGCCAGGACCCACAGCCCTCATGTGATCTCGGGCAGATGGCAAATGGACTGAAACGATTACAGATGACTTTCGCCTACGTGCTGGGACAATCTGTGAACGCGGCGTTGTCGCCCCCCCGTCCCCTGCCTGCCCGCGCGGGGACGGCAGCGAGCTCGTCGGCGTCTCCGCTGACTGCACGCGAGGGTGAGGGGCAACGGCCCGCGGGACATGTGCCGCCGTATCACGGAGGAGACTGGGAGGAGGCGACCGTGCGCTCAGGAGAAAGGGCGGCGGGGTGAGGTCACGCTCAAAATCAAACGCGGGATTCCACGTGTTGGAGCCGGCGGCAAAGCAAAAGGAGCACGGGCTGAGAGAGAGAGAGAGAGAGAGAGAGAGCAGTGTGCAAACAGGCAGGCTGCGGTGGGCGACTTCCTCAGGACGTTTGAGCTGACCTGGTTGTTCGCCGTTCGGGCTGCGAAGCCCCGGGCGGCCAATCACAGGCTGCAATTCAGTCACTATTGCTTTTGTGTCACCACACCAATTCAGGAAAATGCAAATAAACCCCTGTGCAATGGCATCGTGACACCAGCAGATGAAAAGGCTGCCACAAAGTGTTCCCAAACAGGAGTTTGACAATGCCAGTTGTAATTAAACTGTGGAATTTTTTTTTTTTTATTTATTCGGCATTCTTCAGGGGGTTTTGAGACTGCGAGAGGCTGGGGCTTTGGAGAAAAGCTGGATCAGGCTCTCCTCCTCTTCATCACTTCATCATCTTCAAAAAAAAAAAGAGATTTTTCGCACACCGCAAGATGTTTGCATTGTAACATGCAAACAGGGCATGCGGACGAACGCCGACAAACACTGTAGTTGCGGCGACCGAATCATCCCCCGCGTGCAAGGCGTCGAGGCGCAGCTATTCAGCGCGCGCCATGTTTATTCATACATGCTGAATGGAAGACGGCCTGATTTCACTCGAGCGAAGGTCGCGAACAGGACCGGTGCCCCCCATGCAGTTTACACCTTTAACAAGAAATCCGTCTGCGGTTAGGAAACGGTTTAATTCATACGTCACTAGATAACCACGCAGAAAGCCACAGTCACCTCAACCGCTCAGCAGATGGGCGCAGACGTGGAGGTGTTTAGTCGACAATGCATCATCCATAAATGTAGCAATGCAATTGCAATGCGAAAAAAAAGAGAGAATGAATTGTCGTACTGAAATCATGCGCCGTGCACCTTCGTGACCGCTGCGGGGGGGGGGTGGGGTAGTTTCCTGTGAAGTGCCGTCTTGTCTCAGCGCTGTGGTGCCAGAATTCAGCATAAGGCACTCTGCACTTCAAACGTGTGCAAGTTCGCACAAACGGAAGAACTCGCGAGGAGAGCGTCTCCGCGATGCGATTAGAAAAAAAAAAAAAGGAGCGCACGAACGCGCGCGCATTGGTGGCGTGTGGCGGGGGGTGCGCCGCGCGGACTCAGCCGTTCAAAAGCCAGGTGGAAATCAAAGCAGACGAAGTGACGCGACTGGAAATGAAGACTTGTTAAAAAGTGGCCGCTCGCGTGTTAAGCCTCAGTCCGCATGGACAAACTTCTCGCTCCGTTCTGGGGCATTCTGGCTAACGAACGCGACGGCAAAGAGACGCCGTCGCCGCTCCTTCCCGTGCAGAGCGCACGCTGCTTTCCGTTAGAACTGTTTGCTTGTTCGTCGGGGCGATGCATATCTTTCAAGTAAGAGGTTAATGATTAAGCACATTTTTGCAGATAGAGAGAGAGAGAGCAGGATGACGTAAAAAAATTCTTAGAATCAAACTGGTGCCACTGCACTTACATGACAGGTGTCCTACACTTTCCAGACTGATAATATACAGTAGACTATATGTGGACAAGGCATTGAAAGAACTGGATACAAGGAATCAGGTGTACAGCAAGTGTACCGCATTATAATGTCACAAGGAAGTGACCTTAGCCTCCAACATCTGATCTGTTCAGCCAATGGGATTTGAAGCCATCCCCTCAAGGTGTTTGGTGAGGTGTCGCCTCCACCAGCACGGGGCTGAGGGGTAACCTGGAAACGCGACGCCTACCGCCACGGCCCGTCCCCGGCGCGGACGCAAATACGACCAAAGAAAAAAAAAAAAGATGTGAGGAGATCAGGAGATACGAGGCAGGACGTGACTGACGATGACACGGGGTTTATTGCACGGCCGTTTCATCATCACTGTCAGCACTGGTCGTTTGGGACAAAAGAAATCTGGCCCCGGGGTTTCCATCCTGCACAGAGGTGCCACGGCAGATCACAGCCCTGCTGCGAATGTGCACGTGTGCGTGCGCGCGCATGGTGGAAGTCAGACCAAAAAGCAGCTCTCTGGCTACAGGGTGCAATGAAGTCGAACGCTCACTGATGAACGGTGATAATCGCGTCGGCCTCCTCTGACCGCGGTCCATCACGTCAGCTCGTGATATTAACAGGAGGGGGGAAAAAAAAAAAAGGACAAGCTCGCTCGGCTCTAATGCATCTGCAAATAAACCGAATGTGACCTTAATGGCTGGATGCAGTAACTGTGATCACAAACAAACCATTAGAAGCCAGAGACACCCGGCCTGAATATGAATGGACACGTTTTCCGTCGTCGTCGCCCCCTGAGGAAGCAAACGGTGGTGAGACAGGTCGCGCGTTGCAAGCGCAACGTGCTCCTGACACGAATACGCAAAAACGACTGCGGCCGTTTGCAGTATTCTTCTTCCCGTCTGCTGGGAACGCCTCTTGGCGCTTCATGGCGCTTACCTTAAAAGTTCACACGGGGAGCTTCGCGGCGGCTGATGACGCGGGCCCGCGCGCCTTTGGTTCACGTATCAATACTGAGAAGAACTTTCTTTCGTGCGTTCTTTTTGCCACTGTACGAGCAGGGCGATGTGCTCGCGTTGTTAAACTGACACCAGCGCCGGTGACCGTTTCGCCCTCCCCTCCAAATCGCGGCTCAAAATGGCTCACCCCCGTTTCGGAGTGTTCCACAGAGGAGCGGCGCCATTAGCGTTACGTAAGCTGAATAAAGAGGATCTTCCACGGGTGTGCACGGCGGGAAGGTCGTCCTGGCGGGGAAAAAAAAAAAAAGCTTTTCACCGTGACGGAACAGGGGCTTAAAATGCAGAGCGGCGAACAGCGAGTTTTTTTTTTCTCCCCACACCGTTGGGGTTCACACCCTCCTGACGAAGCGACGGTGCCATTGCCTCGTTCCCTTCATCTCCTCCGGGGAGTCAGCCGCCGTCCGACAGCCTGCGGACATGACTTGTCCAGAAAGTGGGCGCTGTGCCTTTTTGGCAGGCGGCGTAGTACGCGCACGTCACCGCCCCCCTGACCGTCATTTGCGGCAACCGGTTTTGAACCAGACCCCGAACCTCAACATCCGAGGCCGGCCGACACGCATCCTCAAAAACGGAAAGGTTAATTATGACCGCACCAAGAGGCGGAAAAATGAAACCTAATGCCCCTGTATGTGTTACTGACGCACACATTTGTTCTGCTCATCTGTTTTTTATACGCGTGTCTGGTTGGGTTAAAATGACTTCAACTTCCAAACGACGCTCGCTGCGGCTGAGATACAGCAGATCCAAATCATCCGAGCAAGATATCCTCGGATGACCCCCCTGCTCGCTCGGCGGAGCAACTCCGGTGAAAATCCTCTCGGCGCATCCTGCTCAGATGACTGCCGCGCTTCCTGGACGTTTCCCCCCCATATGAGCCAAAGGGCCGCCCGCATTCCACGGCAACCGGTCCCTCCTCGCCCGTCTCCTCCGGCGTTCTGATGACTCGTCAGTAACGATCCAGGCACGGCCTTTACGGTTACGATTATTTGTCAGCGCTTCCAAGGCGAGGGCTACAGCTTCTTACCACCGCCGACGCCGCAGATGTCAAGTAATCTAACTCCTTCCATCGTCAGACCTCAACAGCTGTGAAGAGATGAGACGATCAGGGGGAATCAAGCGAGAGAGAGGAATCGGATCGGGGGGGAGAGGGGCAGCCGGCGCACATGAGACCAATGGGGCGAAAATGTCAGGTTGGCTTTCTGGGTTTCGAGTGGGCGCTGGCGAGAGATGTGGCGGTTATTTCATCAGCGGATGTTGTGGGGGACGAAAGGAGAAAGGATGATGAGAACGAGCCACCTGACGCAACCTGGCGTCCCCTGCTGCGGGTCCGTTTGACCGACCGGGGCCGAGCGCGAGCGGACTTACCAGCGCAGAAGCGACGCTTCTCGTTGTGAACATACTGTACGATAACTCATTTAACCATGAAGTGACAGGGCCATCACGGACCCCAGGCTTCGGAATCCTCCGGTCTCAGTTTTTAACGGATCCCAGCTTCGACAGGAAGCGGCGCGGGAACGTTTCAAGCCCCGTTCTGCGTGCGCTGATAAACGAGAACCCCAGGCCAGTTGCCGTTGTCGTTCTATTTGTGCACGTGAGAACAAAGAGCCGGATCCATTGAAATATCACAGTTGGCTCAGTTTTTCTTTTTTTTCCCCCTCCATTCACTGAGCAGGCATCAAATAACTCAGCGAATCAGTCACAAATTCAGCCAGCGGGGCCGGGGTGTAGCCTCTTCAAGGTCTGGGAATGTTCCATCAAAGCCGAACTAGGCAGAATCAGCTTATCCAGTCCGTTTGTGTTCAGTTCCAATATTTCTTACTCAGATCGAAGCCCTTTCACCATCTGCCAGACCACCACGCTTGGCTGTGCCATTCGTGTAGGATGCTCGCTCAAGGGATTAATGGTTTGCCCAGACGCACGAAACCAGATTACATCGTCAAGCCTGCCGCAAACCAGGCCCTCGCAGGGTTAACCTCCGGCATCACACGGACAGAAAAACTTTAAAAACCGCGCGAAGATGAAATAGAACAACTCAATGGAACAGCGCATCGAGTACAGAGGAGTGTCAGTGAAAGTAGATAGACCTTCTATGTGGTCGCAAGAAAGCGAAAAACTGGTGAGGTTTTGAAACCGTGTCGCGTTTGCACGCTCGCGCTTCCTTCTGAACGCTGCCTTTGCTTTATCTTGCCATCACACTTCCCTTTCCCGCTGCATTTCCTCCACTGCCGCCGCATCTCGAGGCGCGAAGCGCACGTACCCGCTACGCCGCAGATCAACCGTGCGATTCGAGGGTGAAATCTAAAGCGGCGAGGTTTGGCTCATTCTAAACGGCGCTTTAAATCCAAGGCGACAACCGGGTTGTTCGCTTGTTGAACGTTGCCGAAACTGAAGTTCCCAGGACAAATTCTGAGGAGCGCTTTGGAGAACGTTCAAAGATCCAGCAACTGAAGGTTCAGTTTGATTTCGGATCGAGGGAGCGGTGCCGATGAGCAGCTCGAGTGGAGATAAGAGCAACAAGCGGAAGAGCGGTTTTTGATTTCGTCATTACACATCCGCACCGATATCAGACGTGCCATTCTTCATGCGAGAACCTGCCGAAACTAAGCGACACTAATTGCACTTGAATTCCCAGCGGACCATTATTCAGGGAGCTGGAGCATTGAACAAAAGATGACTGGTGGATCAAAATGCTGTCTCCTCACCGGACCTTGCTCTGAGGGAGGTCCAGCTTCGCAGAAAGCAATCTCTCAGTGCAGCAGACATAAGTACTGGTGAAAGTCTGTTTTGTTTTTTTTTTCCTCTGGTGCTGTTCATTTGAATGATTGACACGGCCCAAATTCAAAAGCACAACTAACCATCTATTTGTCCAGCTGCCACACGTCAGTCCCAACCTGCTTTTTTCTTTCGGGTCTAACAGCACACCCCTCACTTTTCTGAAAGAAAAGGCTGCTCCTCTTTGAAACGTACAAATACACAATGCCAGCTGCCTCGCAGTGGCGTTGTGGGACTTAACTGTTGGAAAGGGCTGCTGCCTTTATATTCCTGAATGCTTGAAAACCTTTGAGTTTTTTTTTCTTTTTACGATGACCTCTGGGAAAAAAAAAAAGAGTCAAACTCGAAGCCGGTTACACATTTACAAACAGCAAGGCAAGGACGAGCTCCATTCCGCTCAACAACGCGAGCGCACACATACGCGCCAGAGTTTCCCCTTCGATACACAAGGTGAAGCAGATTGCCCGGCCGAGCTGAAGTAAATTGTTACCACGACTTGAAAAACTGATTTGAGATAATGTTGATAGAAATCAACAGAAAATGCATGTGTGCAATTAAGTAATAACTTTAAAAATATATATATATCCCATCAGTCAGCTTCATAAGAAATATTACCTGACCTTAAATATATCACATCATCCAATCACGTCCCGCGGGAGAAGCGCTGATGCACGCAATGATTTCGTGCGTCCACACACAACGCCGCCACCCCGACAGCAAAGGGAGGTCGTGAGAACAATGAAGCCGTGTGTGAATAAATTTTACTGCACGTCATGCCATGTTAGTCTTTCAGACAGCGACGCACAGAAGCTGAAGGATCCCCTCGCCCAGCCGACGCTTTCAAGCCCCCTCTTTTATCCAGCAGGCCGACATGAAGCTGTCAGTTTAATCCACAACGCCGGGTCTCAGAATAATCATTAAAAGCTTTCAGTGATGCAACGCAGGCTCGGGCCAGGCAACAGTCCCTTGTTGTACAAATAAAGAGAAGGAAAAAAAAAAAGCTTAGACGATTTCTGGCAAAAGCCACACTGGCACAGGTTTTGAGATGAAATGCAAACAACACGATGCCTGCTGCAAACAGAACAGCGTTGGCTCTGTGCAGGCAGAGTACCGAGGTACTTCAGTATCTCTGGCATAACTTTCGAAAATAACCTGACTGTCAGCTGCTGTTTGCACTGGCTTCAGGGGGGGAACAGTGCAAGGGAAGCCTTTTTCGCTTCTGAAGGAAACCCTGCAGCGAGTACCAGAGCCGCGCCGTAAATCTGACATAAATGAAACACTCAAAGACGCGTGAAACCGATAACTGAAAACCACAGTGTCCAGCGAGGAGCACGTTTTACACTTTCGCAGGCCGGCGTGCAAACGTCCTGCCGGAGAGCCTGCGGGAGTCCCGTGTGAGATAAGGTGACGGATGTGATGGAAAGTCACTTCAATCCACGGTACCCTCCTGTTGAAACGGGTGCATGGCACATGGCGGGCACAATCACGCAGACTCCGTGATCAGAGCCGCTGCAAGGCAACAAGCCGAAGAAAAAAATCTGTGACAGATTTCTGCTTGGGCCCAGGTTCAGTCCGTGACAGATGAAGCTGTCACTATTGTCCTGAACTACTCTTCTGTGACCCCCCTCCCCCTGCTCCTCGTCCTCCTCCTCCTCCTCCTCCCCCCACTGGCTGTTAAACGTTGCACTTTATTATTAACTACAATAGGTTGCACTGGGCTTCACGTAGTACAGAAAAGGTCAGCCCAAACCAAGGAGTGTATTTTTAAGACCAATCCGCAACGACTTCGAAAAAAATGAGAGTGGAAACGGACTGACTGGTGGATCCAGTGGAACAACGATCCCCGTGAGTAAGCTATGTTACCATCGGAAGTTCTTTATGAACGAATCAAACGAAGGACGTTGTTGGCGCGCGAGGAATTGTACCGCAAATGCGTACACGTGACGTGTTTTAAAACAAACTTCCTCACAATGCATCCAGCGCTCACTATCCAATAGCTGAAGCGCTCAGGCGGCTGTGTGTGTGTGTGTGTGTGTGTGTGTGTGTGTGTGTGTGTGTGTATGTATGTATGTGTGTATGTGTGTGTGTGTGTGTGTGTGTGTGTGTGTGGGGGGGCGAACTCACCAGGGTCAAACTCGTGAATGATGCTCTCGAAACGGATGACAGCGAAGAGCCTGGAGCTGAAGCCGGCCAGCCAGGCCAGGAACAGGATGGTGAACGACAGCAGGGACTGCCACCCGGCCGGTTGCGACAGGCCGCCGGACAGACCTCCTCCTCCGCCTCCTCCTCCGCCGCCTCCTGCCCCGGCGTTGCTGCCTCTTTCCGCCACCGCCGTGCTGCTGCGCCCGTTCCCAGAGTACGACGCGCCGGAATTCAGCGAGGATTTGTGTTTGTTGTCGGAGACCGGGTGATGCTCCGCCATATTCTACGTCAGTCCCGTAGTGGCAGGCAGGCGAGCGAAGCGAGGCTATCTAGTATCACACAGGAAAGACACCCCCACTTCTTCCTTTTCTCTGCCACGCTCCACTTCCGAAACCACTTGCACCACCTTCAGTACGCTTCCCTAGGCGCCCCGCACCCCCCAAAACACCGGCTGTAATTCCAGAGTTTTGAAGCCTACTTCCCGCCGACAGCAAAACCGGTTAAATGGTCCCCACGAGCCAGGCAGCGGTGGTTTTGCAGCATACTGGAAGTTGCACATGCGGCTCGAGCTGTTCCTCCTTCCTTCCTTGGAACTGGATGAAGGGGCGGGCGTAGCGCGTGGAGCAGGAAGAGCTGTCAGCCTCTCACAACGAGACAGGTACAGCCAAGAGGGACGCAGCTCCGGCAGATGGCCAATCCTGCGACAGACCTTGCTTGACGGACGGCCAAAGCGACCAATGAAAAAAGAGCAACCTGACCACTGAAGAGCCTCCAACGCGAGAGAGTCGCGAGAGGCTGAACCTGCAAACGTCCACCCTGCAGATTTGCTTACTTTTGTGACACGTACGGTGACGTCTTCGCCGTCATCACGTCAACCGCGAGTGGCTAGAACCGCGCTTGGAGACCGGACTTGACGGTACCTCGTGTTTCCATGGAGATGAACTAATATTTCGTACACTGTTACTCCTTTCAAAATATCTTTTACTTAACGCTTCACAGCGATGTTGACGCAACAATAAACATTCAACCCACGACACAAATGGACAACTATAAACCAGCAGAAAACCTATAGATTCTGTAGTCTGTGTGCAGTATGAAGCCTGACTACGAACATATACAACAAAAATGTCCTCAACAATGAATATTGTACGCACACACACACACAAAGAGACAAGTTTCCTTTTCTGTGAGATTTATAATTTCTGGATAATGTTTCTTGAGTAGTTCTATCATCTATCATTTGCTAATGCTTAATAGAATAATTATAAACAATTCGGTTTTGCACTTCCGCAAGGTGTGGAGACTCTCTACAGCCACAAGAGAAAAAAGAAAGTTCAAAATCAAAGCATCAGAGGCCAAGATATTCTGACACCTGATTTAGCTCTAATATGGGTCAAGGTCCCAAAACTAAAGGGAGACTTCAGCAGTACCTTACAGTATGTTGTCTATGTCACTCGATATTCAAATCCATTCACTGAATCCAACACATTTTCTATTCTATTCTTTGTGCATGCGGTAAACCAAGGAGTGTGTCTCGGTGGGGCAACGAGTCAACAGATCTGTAGAACTTTATTTCCCTACCAGGAAGCACCTTCACTGACCCATAAAACAAAAGCTTCCAGCAGGTCGGAGAATGGGAGACCATTAGATCTATGCGTCTCGGATACAAGAGGGCAGATAGAAAAGGCATCCTCACAAAAAGAAAAGAGATTGATAGTCTTCAGATGAAAGAGCCGAGCTGCTTGGGGAGGAGAGCCCGCTAATTCGTCAGGCACCTTTTGAAACCAAAGGGAGGTTTTCTGAACAAGAAGGAATGTTTGGAGACTGTAATGAGGTTCACCTCTGCCGAACAGAGTCGGGCCTCCTGAGAGGGATCAGCAAAGACGATAATCCTGAAGAGAAATGTGACGGTAGTGTGCATATGTATTCACTGCCCCAAGAATTTACAGAGAATGAACCCGGGAGGTGGGGGGGTGGGGGGGTGTCGAAGCATTTGTGTCTGTATTGCATTTTCATTTGTTTCAGTTTTTCACGATGTACTCCTTGTAAATCTCTCATGAGAACAATGAGGAAAGAAGTGCAAAAACTGGTTTCCGCATGGACAGATCAGCTCCAGTACTCCAGATAGGCTCATTGTCGATTTCACACATTTCTTTAACAAAATGTGTGGGAAAAAATGTATTAGTTCCTAGTTTTTAATAGTTCCTGGTCCTCTGCGATATAGATCAGACATATGCGAACGACACAACTGATATGCTGTACTTATGTCTTCTTTTTAACAGTTGAATAAAGGTAAGAAATTCATACACTACTTTTAAACCTCACTCTGAAATACAGAGTCAGTCAGGAAAACCTCTGCGTTAACTTTAAATATTGACAGTAAAATATGTAACTGAGCCCTGTGCAGCATATTTGTGTCTGTGGTTTATGCTGCTATGGTCTGCACGTGGGTTCTTCGCTGCGTTCGGAATGATGGGTGATTGCGCGTGGAAGTTAACATAAAGCGCGGGGAGTTTATGTAAATGTAATAAAACTCTTCGCCTCCTGTCAGTAGAAGCAGGCGATGCGCTGGCATTCTTCATCCCAGCGCGTGCCGTACCTTTGAGTGAGGAGCAGACGAAGATGGAGGGCACGGAGTAACAAAGAAATGCCGTCCCTCTTTGAAGGTGCATTCATCTCATGCATTAACTCTCCCTCAGATAAATGACCTGTCCTTTGGAGTGTCTGCAAAGAGCACACGGCCATGCACATGCAAACAGACTTTGGAGATGTGCAAGTTAGAATAGTTGCAGAGCTTTGCATTTAAAGATACAGGCCCGAGCTTTAACCTACACGACTTGTGTAAACAGTTCAATATTTTGATCTAAAATATATTACAAGGAAACTTAAAGCACAACAGTCCAAGACCCCCCCCCCGCCATATATAACCAGTGATAAAACAGAAGTGCGCCATCCATCACCATTGCGCTAATTCCACATTCCATGTTTCAACAGTGCCAGCTATTAGAGTAATTAATGAAGTGGTACGAAGCGACCTTCGGCGCTAATGAGGCAGGTTCATTCATTTGTCACTACTCTGCTCTGTGCACTCAGACGCTGCAGAGTCGGCCTTTTCATTTTACTATCAAAACACAGGAAGCAGTTTGTGGCCGGCCATGTTCCTGCTGCCGACGCAGTGTCAAACCAGATAAGTGTCGAGTTGAGCAAAGGTGCGATGCACCTCCGAGGTTCAGCTTACTGTTTATAGCTCTGTTCAGTGGTTAAAAAGTTGTATCTTTGCTGGTACAAAAAAAGGAAGATGAAGAAATACAAGAAAAATGTTACTCTTGCCTAATGCTTACTTAACGCCCTATTTCCACCCTAAATCCTGGAAAATGCTGTTATGGTTATGGTGAATGACAGTTATGGACCATTCTTGGTTTAGGGAAATGTCTAACTGACAGCATGTGGTTTTCTCTTGTGCGTAGGCTCGACAGTGGCGACACACTAATTGTGTGATTCCTTCTCCTTCCCATTGTCTAATGATAACTTGGCCGTCCTCGTTATAAACAGGAAAAGAAGCGAACCACTCGATCGGGTTCCTTTCACCCAGGAAACACAATGCTCTCCATAGGTGACACTGTGTTTTCTGCACAATGTTTGCATTAATCTGCCCTGCGTTGTTTAGTAAAACAACAAAAATTCCAAATGAGATGCTGCCCGAAAGAATGCGTGGAAAGAGGCAAATCAAAGGCTGTACACATGCGTAGGGAGTAAAAAAAACCAAACCATACTGCTCTTTGTATGTAAAAGGACCATCATTAAGGCCGCCCGGCTGCTGCAGGAAGCCGGAGAGGCTGCAGATACAAATGCTGGGCTTTATTGGTCTTGTCAGTGAAGAGCCGTTGTCCAGCCCACACACGGCAGCTGGACAAAACGCAGATGAATACCGAGCAATAAATAGACCCAGAAAAGAGGGATTTCATAGAGGGGCACCTTTGCTTAAATCCCCTTTTGAAGGGAATCGTTTCATACTTCCTGCGACGGGGCCGCATCAATTCAGCAGATAACACAAAGAGAATTACGCCGAGGCCTGACTCATCTTTTGTGCATCCATATGGGCCCAATTAACCTGCTGATGTGAACCCATTTCTATCACCTAACCCGTGCTCCTTTCTCTCCGTGCTGCAAAGTCAGCTGCACTGGATCGCCTCGTCAGATGAAGTGTTGCTGGAGCATCTGTGCTAAAATGATGGGACGCTAACTGGAGATGATTATGCCCTGTTACTCTTAGGGCTAAACCCCAAGGCTACTGAACGCACTGCGTTACAAGACCACAGACATTCAGCTCAAACATATGAACAGACAGTACGTTGTGCGGCTGATGAAGAAAGAAACAGGAATCTCCGGTTAGTGTCTGTTGTCTCCAATGGCTGTATTTATCCTGGCACCAAACATCAAAGCCAGCTGGTTTACCATCCGTTTCCCCCGCCAGCTTATGATACCAGAACTGCAATGAGGACTAGGTCATAAAAAGGAGCGTGTATGACTCTTCATAGCTATTTATAATAGATCCCAGCTGCCATTTCCTGCCAGAAGGTTTTATGTCCAGTTTAGGGAAATTGTAACGGCAACTCTGAAGGAAAACATGCTTTCATTATCTGTTTTTGGTTTCACACGGCTCGGGAGTCGAGAGAAATGATTTCGTCAGGAAAAAATGGCGGTTTGCCACCGACAAGTCAGGAACCGCAGGCCTAAATCCACATGAAGCAATAAAGTGGAAACCAACGACCATGGGCCGAGGCCACCGATGGCACTTCACAGAGGTAATCTGATAAGGACGAAAGAAGCCATGCTTGACTGTACTTTAGCTCGGACCAATGCTCTGAGAAAGTTGTGCGGCTGTGAAATAACTGGACAAAATCTCTCTCTCTCTCTCTCTCCTGCATGCAAAGGGCCAAATCAGGCGGCGCCAGCCACCGGAGCTACCCTCAAGTTAGAAAGCAGGATGCCACACGGTGCCAAAGACACTCTGCAGTTTCACATTTAGGCCACGCGTGACCGGTAGCCCCGTTTGCTTTTACAGCCTTCACTCCAGCACCACCCTGTGGACACACTTTACAAACTCATAAATCCTTTATTATTATTGTAGTATTGTCTTCAACTTCAGTGTAGTAGCTATTTGCTTTCCCCAAAATCACATGAAATGTTTCCGGTGCCGCCATTTGTATGTGGAGAAAAGACAGCGTCGGCGTTCCCTTCATGATGCTGACGTTCATACAGTAGTCTGGACTTGCACAGTTGGCGCAACTGTGCCCTCATGTCTGCCTGACTGACTTTGCACCACTGCGCTGGATGACAATGATCTCTGATACTCTCCGACGGGATTACAGATTACAGGAACTCCATCATATTGGGGCAATGCTGTAATTGTGCTGCTGCGACCGCTGCAGCAAAACAGACATTCCCAGCATGTGAAAGAGCCATCGAAGGATTCGATCAAACCGGAATTAATCAGTAGAAATTTTTATCATGTTACATATGATAATATTATGAAGTTACTTAGTGGTAGATGTTTTTGTAAGTAAGGAGGAATGTAAACAGGCCAACATTGCCTGAAATCAATGTACAGGAGAAAGAAATAATCAAGGTCATAATAATTCCAGAAGTCACAAAAACATAACAAAACAGGAGGACTGTTTGGCTCGCCATAGCTTCTCCAACCATCGGCAGCTCTGCAAGCCCATCAATGGGCACAGCAGCATTACTGTAGGCCTCCTTTGTGTGCGGTCACGTGCCGGGCTGCATGCTGAACTATTAGAGTTGGCCCAAGTCATGGGACAGACACGGGGTTACTCCGAGAGAAATTGGCCCAATTCACAGAGTCAGCCTTCCTAATGTGTCCATGGAGTCCATTTACTCCTGTAGATATCTCCAAATCACAGAGGCATCTTTCTACGATTACCTGTAATTTTGACAAAATGGCTTGTGCGTCTGCAGCATGAAATTGAAGCTATTTATCTTGTCAAAAATAACAAAGTAAACAAGATATTCCATGGCTGGAGAAGGCAGAGACAACCGATCAGGGACAGGGTTGGGGCCAGGTCAGGCATCATAAGACTCAGCAGTCTGGGGCCAGGGATGAGATTATGTCCGGGACAAAGTGCGAGGGTGTATTGTGGAGAAACAGACCTCACATCCCCACATCAATTCCAACGGGCCACAGGACTCCTCTGCACACGCTCCGTCCAATCGCGTGGAAAAGAACGCAGCTTCGTCCGGCAGCGGGGCCCAATCACGACACGAAGGTTAAAGCGCGAGCCGTTAGCTCACTGTCGACTTTTGTCGCCCACATTTCCTGCGGACCGTGAACGCACCGCGGGATCCGCCGTCGGATTAGCGCTTCGGACGCGTGACGTCGCAGACGGGCTGGGTTTGCTAATTCTGATGCAGAAATATTTTCTTATCGGAGGAGCGACAGAAGACATCCGCCTCCCGCTGCGAAGTAAGAGATTTACCGTGGACATTAAAACGACCTATTTAAAATAAGAACCCGTTTAAGCCGCTTACACCGACTGCCCGGGCCGGAACCTGTTATTGACGCCGAATGACGGCCGCGGATGCGAGCTCTGTCATATGTCATCTTTAATCTACGTAGCGGCGGCTTTGCTGACGCCAAATTGCCGGTGAAAGGCGGTTTTAATGTCGCGTTAGCGGCCCGCGGAGCGCGGCGCTCGGTGGCTTGCGCTCCTTCCTCGAGCTGTCTGCTGTTAAACGAGTCCACGTGATGAATTGGGTTCGGATCCCGCTGGCCTCTTTATCTTTCCCCCCTTTTTTCTTTCCGTATTCAGCACCAGCCTGCATTACGGGATGATTACGCGTCTGTCTCTACAGGTGAAAGCAAAACGGAGAGGAAGACGGGGGAAGTTGTGATGATGGACAGATGTGGCAGATGTCGTTTCGCCTCTGCACATCATCCGAACAAACAATGACTTGACTGTTTTGAGGCGCTTGGGGATGAATTTAGGGCCCGCCGGCTCACCCGCGAGCCGCGAAATAAAGAAACGGACGTTCGTCACTGTTTGTGGAAGATTGGGGACGCGTTGATGTAATGAGGGCCGGAATGTAACGGACTACATTTACTCAGTCAGTGTAGTTCAGCGCGGTTTCGAGCGATTAGTCAGGAGTACATTAGCAACTCAAACATATAGACTGAAAACTGAACTTTGAACTATTTGAAAACTGTGTTTAAAAGTCCGTTTTCTGATGCTTCTTACTTCAAATCGCCTTTTGACCATTTTACGACAATTCCAGAGAAGGAAAAGAAGGAAATCTCCACATCTTGGAAGCACGAACGAGCACATATATAGGATATCTGCTTTACTTAAAGAGTTACTTCAATTCATTCATTAACATGTATTGATATAGATGGTGAGTAGTTAAGGAAGTAGTTACAACTGACTCATCCCTTAAAAATGTTGCTTACATGATATATATGCATTAGTAATAATGTTATATAGATGCAAATGATATTGAATGCAGGACTTTAATTTGTAATGGAGTATTTTCACATTGTGGTATTTCTTCTTTTACGTAGTTACAGGATCTTTCCTCTACCTCTGGATATAATGTAATGTTTTTTTTTTAATTTTATGACATGAGGTGATAAAATCAGAGCAAATCTATTTTATTGTGTTTTTAAATAATAAAAAGACTCTACTCATATAAAAGCAGAAATGAACTAAAATAATGAAATAATATACTGTAACTAAATGTGCTCTGTTGTCCTCGCTGTAGCTGCGTGCTGTGTGTAGAGTGGGCTCCTTAGCAGTGTGACAGGCCAGTGGGCTGCAGCCAGGATGTCCTATATGAGAGCAGACAGCAGCTGGTCCCAGCCCCGGGACGTCAGCAGCCTTATCCAGGCATGCGCTTTCAACATCCAGAAGATCAGCCAAAACTGTGAGTGCTCACTGTGTCCAAAACACAAACACACACACCCACAAAAAAAGAACTGCACACGTACCGAAGCGGTGCCTTTTTCTCTGCAGCTGGTCAGATCAAAAACCTCCTCTACCAGCTGGGGACAAGGCAGGAGTCGTCGGAGCTCCAGGAGAGGCTGTAAGTGCAGGCCGGGGATCAGCCGGGTGTCCCATATCGTCATGATTTGATTCGGCTGAGGGCTGAAAGCGCGATCTTAGCAGAGTCTGTGCTCCTCCCCTGCAGCCAGCAGCTCCAGCACTACACCAACCAGCTGGCCAAAGAAACCAACAGACACCTGAAGGAGCTGGGTTCACTGCCCCCACCGCAGTCTCCATCGGAACAGGTCAGTGTAGACTATTGGTGGACATTTGTTTATCCCGATGTTAGTCTCTACCATCTTTCTATGATAACAGCTAAGAGTTGCTTGATTCAGTCTCAGCTGTTGTAGTAAGTTATGGGTGAACTTCCACATTACATTCAGACAAAGTTATTGCTAGAACTTATCTGGTGCAACAGGCTGCACACTTGGAGTGCGGGGTCACTGTCCTGTCGCCGTCCTAATTCGGGGGCATCCTCGGTCGCCAGATCTGATTCCAGTAGAGCACCTCTGTGTAGAACAGGAGATTAGCGGCAGGAATGCGCAGCTGATAAAGCTGCAGAAACTAAACAACTGCTGGTGTGTAAAAAGGGGACAAGAATCATGTTAATTATAGTTACAGGTTTCGGTCGAGTGAAGTGGGACAGAGTGTGACTCACCGCGGCATGAGCCGTGTTACTATTACGAATTCTCGCATTTACATTTTGCCCTTAATCTAAATTTGGAAAACCTACACTCACTGAGCATTTTATTTAGAACACCTTACTAACTTACTAACCTTACTAACCATCCTGCCCTTTGCTCTCCAAGTCACCCGATACCGTGCGCCCGCTACGAATCATGTGTTGATCCCACTCCAGCCCCTTTTTTGCTTTGTCCAGCCCTGTGACCGAGTGCATGAGGCATTAAAAAATGTATTATTTATCCTGTGCTTTCTGCTGTTTCCCAGAGGCAGCAAAAGCTGCAGAGGGAGCGTTTGATGACCGACTTCTCCGCAGCCCTCAACAACTTCCAGGTGGTGCAGCGGAGGGCAGCTGAGAAAGAGAAGGAGTCCGTGGCCAGAGCTCGAGCCGGATCCAGAGGCATGGTGAATACCGGGCCGCTCGCGGGCAGAGGGCTGCTTATCCCTTTACAGCCCCCTCACATTACAGACGCACGTGAGGTCAAAGTGACGATGATACTGACTAAATGTGTTCGCCACTCTCCACAGGGAGACGGCGGGAATGTGAACGAACAGCTGGTCACGTTTGAAAAGTACGTTTCCACAGTGTATTGTGAATATATTCTCAAACCTCTTGGTCTTCGTGCAGTGCCTTTGTGTCCAATCGTATCCAAAGATACGTGAGGTCATTCAAAAACAGCGTATCCAAAATGACCATTCTTACGTCTATGAAATGCTAATAATTGAATTATAGAGCTCTTCATGACAAGTATTAAGGTGTAAAAATGAATATTGGCCAGTGCATAAGTAGCAGTCAATCATGAAATACAATTTTCTGCCACATTTACTAAAAATAGACCGGCAGGTGATGCAGCCACAAGGCCTGTTATCAATCTATTATTGAAGATCAATATTGGGTCCCTCTCTTTTGGTCGTGATCATTTAAAGGCAATCTGGGGTATTTAAACACAGCTTATTTGAAGTTAAAGATGACTGATGGAAAGACTATTCACCTTTACACATTATTGCGAGAATATATTTAAGATCAGAGTATAATGCTTCTCAAATGCTAATCTGAGCTGTAGAAAAAAAGGTCAATTAAGTCAAATGAAAGTGAAGTAAAGTCTGAAATAAAGTGGGATCTGTATGACTGCGCAGGGAAGATGAATGGGTCCAGAGCCAGACTCAGACCGAGGAGCCCGCCATCACAGAGGAGGACCTGGAGGTCATCAAGGAGAGAGAGACGAACATCCGACAGCTAGAGGTATGAGCCCGAACGGCGCGATGTCCCGCGGAAGCAGGGGCCACGAACACTGCCGTGCGCAGGGCGCGCTCACCAGCTGCTCCTGTCCTCCCCCAGGCCGACATCATGGACGTGAACCAGATCTTCAAGGACCTGGCTGTGATGATCCACGACCAGGGAGACATGATCGGTAAGGTGGGGGGGGGGACGGGCCGACCCTTCACTGAGCGTCGTTCACGTCCACGCTCCTGTGCTCTGGTTGACAGACAGCATTGAGGCCAACGTGGAGAACGCCGAGGTTCACGTGGACAGAGGGGCAATCCAGCTGCAGAAGGCCGCCTACTACCAGGTACCCGTGAAAGCACCGAACCGACAGTGAATTTTCCCCCACCTGGTAACATTTTTGCATCAAACTCTGTTATATTATATTCCTCCATTGTTGTCCAAAAAAACTATGTCACGTCAGTGTTCCGCAGCTCTGCGGGGCCCGATGCGTCCCTTTGTTATTACAGGACACACTGTGGGCTTGTTTTGACTCTCCCGCCCACGTGCACCACGCCCACTCGTCAGAGCACCGAATGTGAAAATAGTTCCCGGCAAATGCGTTTTTTCAAATGCAAGTTTCATATATGGCTGGGAGAATTGTAGAAGCCTTCCAGCCAGGCAAAATGTGGGAAATGCAGTCACAGAGTCACGGTATTAAAAAGTGGTCGACGAGAATATTTTTGAAGAATGTTATGACGTCACAGTGAAGTTGACCTTTGCCTTTTTGGATATAAACTCTCACAACCTCATCATTTTATCTACTTAGATACTTGTGGTAAATTTCTTCATAATGAGAGCTCTAATTCTCGAGTAATGGCCAACATACACGGTGACCATGACCTATGACCTTAGACCGCCAAAGTTTAATCAGTTCATCCTTTCCTACACATGATAATGATGTCCTCAGCCCTGTCCTCAGCCAGCGCTAAGCTAACTAGCACCGAGGGCCGGATTCGTCCTGTTGTGCTTGTTTACTCTGACATGATGTTTGTTGTGTGCAGAGGAAATCCCGTAAGAGGATGTGCATGCTGGCCATGGTGCTGTCGCTTGTGCTCACCATCCTCATCATCATCGTCTGGCAGGCCATCAAATGAGAGGAGAGGCGCAGCCCGGTGGTACCTTCAGACGACTTCCAGGGTGTGTGTGTGTGTGTGTGAATGTATTTATGTGCGACAAATAAGTGGGAGTAGCGGTGGGTTTCTTGTGTTTGAAGGCTGAACGCGACGTGCTGGGAACAAATCTGCCGATATTCTTTGATGATGTGACATGTGTTCAGCGCTTCCTCCTGTAGCTCGAGACATTACCACTCCGCTGAGACCATGTACTACGTCCACCCCCACCACTACTGCTACTAATAGTACTACTACTAAGTTGGAGACAGGGCAGACTGGAGGAGAGAGACAGCAAACTGTTGACTGTATGTAATATATGTAATACATATAAGCTGTAGCCCCCAAAATGATGACAGTCATTTAGCGATGTTGGATGAGGGTTACGTGTGACTAAAGATGTCTGTCAAGTGAGATGAATGCCTTAGCTTTGTCTGTGTGTTTGTGTGTGTGTGTGTGTGTGTGTGTGTGTGTGTGTGTGTGTGTGAGAGAGAGAGAGAGAGTGTGCGACAAAGGGAGAACCGTACGCGTGCATGTCTCTGCACATCCAACCCTGCATCCTGGCACAAAGGTACAACTTTCCCTCGTCGCAAAACTCCATCGCTACAGAATGGGTCCGCGTCTTGTCTGTATCCAACGTCGCACAATTTTTGTACAGAAGAAGCCCTGTCCTGTTTGCGTATTGCCGACGCCGGGGCTCACGGTAACGTCGAAGGTAACGCGTGAATGTGCATCTTGAGTGAACAGCTCGTTTCACCGGACCCGCCCTCGCGAAAAGAGAATTTAATACACTTCCACCCTGAAGAATCGCAGCCGGTGTCATGTCTCATTTTGTCCACCGGGTGGCGAGCTAAGCATTACGAGAGTCTCGCCTGGTGCTGAAACACGCGGCTCGTAACCATACTCACTGTCATGAACACAGGTAAAAGCTGCTGAAATGTAAGACATCACCAGATCCCTCATTAAGCGATTCATACATCTGCTAACTTAGTGCAACATGAACTCATTGTTAGATTTTGAGGTGAAATATTAATCTGAGAGGTAAATATTACCAACAACTGTCTCCATGTGATGGTGTGAAACAGTAAAACCACTGCTACAACCCTAAACGCTACTGTTTGATAATTCAGGGGCTGGGACACCCAAAGTGCAAAGATATACATTCAAAGAGAGCTGGAGTTGTTTCTACAGAACACACTGTCATTGGATCAGAAGTGGAGTGGTAGGGCAGGAGGTAAATGTAATGAAAACACTGAAAACGATCGTGGGTGGCCGTCCGGCCAGCTACATGCTCCTGTCCTGCATTTGAATAAAAGGAGGTGAGAGTATGAACTTGTATCATATATCTGCACTCACCTGTGGTTTCAACTACAGCTGCTAGTACTAGGACACATACTGCTACTGCAATTATATAAAACAAAGGCTAAGACTCAAAGTGTAAATAAACATTATTGATTAATCTAGGCCTCGTGAGTCCTCCGGATCCAAGAAGCACAGGACTATGGCCAAGATGCTATTGCAGCACACACTGTTCCCTGCGCCACTTCTTGTGTCAGCTAATCACTTGGACCATTTGCTCGCCAGCGAAATCAGTCCTGAATTGCACTTGTAACCACTGAAGTGAAGCCCGAATTGATGTAATAAAAGACTTGTCCAGTAATTATAATCTGGAGGCTCACCGCTGATTGAAATCTGATGGTAACCGACTGCAAGCTGCACTTTGCAGCGTGGTCTGAGAGCCGTGTTATCGCGCTGCAGACGTCTATCTGCTATTTGCGTCGGTGTCGGCGTCCTCTGAGCTAAAGTCAAGACGTTCAATAGGCAGACGTCACTAAAATGTGTTAATGAGACACTCGGCGTCCTAAGTGTGGATAGAATTTCTAATAAGTGAGAAGCGGAAATACGGAAGGATGTGAGGATGCTGAAGCCGGGGTCGTCCAGGTAACGCGCCGCCCTGGGTCTGCGGAGGGGCGCTGAGTGGCCCTCGACATCCCTGTGAGGTCATCAGGTCCCAGCAGCCCTCCGCTGCACCCCCGCTGCCACGGCTCGACATGACGGCGAACTTTGTGCAAGCGTGCTCGTGCTGGCCTGTCATTAAGAATCAGCCAATCGCAATCGCTTCACCTCTGGAGGGCAATCGGAACACTAAAACCCTTCTCTAGAGTACAAGAGAAACAAAAACACCATTATTTTTCAGGTGATAATAAACCTATGAAAACATCAGTATGAGTATTATAGTCTACTTCTGCCCCCTCACCCTTGTTCTTTAAAGTTTTCAATAATTGGTCCAAACCATTGAAGTTTCTACTGTATGTGATCCCTTTTCATGTAGCACTCGTATCATCGAGTCAAATTGTCTAATGTTTGGTGCTGATCAGAGTCAGAGCCCCCGGCGTGGCTGCAGACTGAGCGCAGAAGAGGCTTGTCACACCAGATCAGTGATTAGAAACATCATCAACGTGCTGTACGGGAGGATTTCACTCAGCTGCCGCATTTGGCCCGGAGGCTGTCAAGCAGATGCCGAATCCGAAATGAATGAGGCGCACGGCGGGGATTTTTAATTTCCTGCGTTGTTATTAAGAACCTTTCAGGGGCTTTTTAACTGCGACAGGAAACCCTCCTTTGCAGAGAATGCCACGTGCTGATTTGTTCGTCGGGAATGTTTCGTGTCACGGTCGTTGGCAGCCGCGTCGAGCAGCGCCCTGGAATCTCTTTATTGGCAAGAAGGGAAGTGTGGTCTCCGTACTGCTGAAAACAGAATTAATGACATTAGAATGACAGAGTGAGAAAACTCCTTTGACAGACGCTTCTCCATACGGACATAACGCCTCTTACAGCACCACTTTAAAAATCCAACAGGTCCGGGTCCATCGAAACAGCTATATGGGGTTCATCGGTGGGCGCCGCGGTAGATTCACCAGACATCAGAGGCATGAGTTTAACAGATCCGTAAAAAACGCTGCTGAACACTTAGGTCCTCTGCTCCGATGTTAGTCCTCGCTCTCTTTTTTCCCCTCTGGCCTTTATGGCAGCGAGAGGCTGTGTTCCTTGAAAGAATGGGCGTCTCTAGGGTAGCCCGGGAAAAAGGTCAGATAGAAATCGCCTGTCTGCTCTGTATTCATTATGCACGGAGGAAAAAAGGGAGGGTGAACCTGCTTTCCATATTTCTTTTGTTGTGTGCGAGCCCGTCGCCCGTGCTCGTCTTTCATTTCCTCTGTTATAAAGGCTCGAACACGCATCATCAGCGCCGATCTGTCCCGCTATTGAACGGAGAGCGAGGCGGAGTGTGACAGTGATTTCTCCCGCCCTGGCGTGGAGACGGGGCAAGAGAGGCTCTCTGGATTGTGTGGAATGAAAGGGGAGCAGGTTTCCTGTTCTCCTGTTTGGCCGTTTGATGGGGTCGGTCGAAGGAAGGCCGGCCCAAGACGTTCTTCCACATCACCCTCACATCAGATGGCTGGCAGTCTCTTTCAGCGCACTTATCCTGAGCTTTTTAACGACAGAATACAGGCAGGTTAAACGCAGACACGGACTGTGGAATCTGTGCCGACTCGTCAGCATCCGCGCGGGGAGCACCCCCGTTAACTCGATGGCGTTGACGTCACGCGGACCCGCACAAACCCCTTCCAGACGTGCAGAGAAGGAACTGGCCCTTAATGAGTATTCCACCGCCGCTCCCCGTCACCTGCCTCCTGCTCTCACATGTCCTCGAGCCCGCCTAAAAGGTCGTCCTCAGCCACCAGGTACCTCTCGCTTTCCCATCGCTGTAGCTCCTTCCGAGGTACAAACATGTCAAACCACAACCGTGGCCCAGATGCGCTGTCTGTGGCACTCTGCTTTCCAGGCAGGAGTGCATCTCATTGGTATCCCAGAGGTAGGAATAAATTACAGGGAGAAAAAAAGGCCTTGGTTCAATCAATGATGGCCTGGAGGGATCTCGATGTCAGCCTGTCAGCTAATGAGCAAATTATCTGGCTCCCGGCATCAAAAGATGTAACAATTAAAAGTGAGTCTGATCGTGCCGTGCAAGTCTTTGCATTTCATCCACGTCGGCAGATGCTAGTGGAGCCCCGCTTACATCGAAATCACAAGCTCAAACATTTGCGCAGGATTTTAGTGTGGGTCCGCTGATCGTCGTTTGGACGCGGCAGCTTGGACGCCATGGAGCAAGAATGACCATAAATCTCTGCAGCCACAGAAACGTCCGATGCTTCCTGGAGATACCTTTCCACTGTTCTTGGAGGCGGAGACAACACAACGACAACGGGTGACAGGTCGATAAACAAGACAGCAGCACATGATTCAGAGGTTAAACTGAGAGTGTGTCCATCCAAATTCGATTAAGTTTGTAAAAAACATTTTCGGGCGAAGTTGAATCCGGAGGGTCACGTGACACCCACTGTCCCCAAACAATCGTGATGGAAGAAACAGCTGTAAAACATTTTTCTGGTAAAAACTCATCTGATGGTACTGAATTAGTTTGCTGGTTGGGACGGTCCCACGCACACTGAACCCGAGACCTTCTGGCAGCAGGGAGGATCCCTGCAAGTGCCACCTCCTAAAAATAAAAAGAGCACCAACAGTTTATGCCCAAGCTTATCTTCTGAAGGAGATTAATTATTCTTGTTTGGCTCTTGGGGGTTTTGGAGGATGGTTGAGTGCGATCAGACACCGCGCGGCCTTATTACTTGCCTGCACGCCAACATTAGTAGTAACTGGCACTTTGTCATCTTTTGATATTTAATCTCAGGCTGTTTACCTAGACTTAAAAACAAGCATGCATGTCTGCGCGCGCACACACACACACACACACACACACACACACACATTTATTAATCATACAGACCCACACAGACTGTCCAGGGTGGATATGCTCTAAAAATAGATGGTGTTTGGTATCTGGTGATATACAAACTGCATGGAGAGAAATCCATTCATATGAGGCTTGTGCGTGTCTTCCAACATGCATGCAGACACACACACACACACACACCCACAAACCCAACAATCCTATCTCTCATCCCTGCCAAAAATAGCTCCAAAACTGGCATCCCATGCCCCCTCCGTCCAATTGCTCCGCTTTGTCGTCAACCCCTCGTCTGAAAAAACTGGGCCAGGCCTGGCAAGAACGCTTCTGCACCAGCACCTCATGTCTGACATGATGTGAAACGCACCCAGGGGTTCTCTGCTGCCCTAGATATACCGCCCACCCTCACTTCCTCCCATCCAGCAAACAGTCACAGTCACCTTGACCAGGTACACAGGAGGGAGGACGGCTGCTATTCTGGTCCACAAAGATCATTTGCTCTCACAACCTTCCGTAGCTCTGATTAATGAGGAAGTCAGTTCAATCACTCTTTGACTTTCTCTTACTCACAAATGCAAGCTGCTCCTCATTCATTTCACTACTGAATAAAATTCTTCTTATTTTTCACTGCACTGTTTCGCATTCCCTGTTTTCACATTTAGAATCTGTTTGGGAGGGGGACAACTTTTACAAAATTAGGTTTTAGTGCAGCAAGTCACACAGAAAGGGACGAATCAAACAAGAGCTGTTCTGAACGTCAAAATAAATGCTTTGGTACTTTGGTTAACGTTTATGTCTCCCACAGACATTTTTGTTTTGTATTTAACTGACCTTCAAACCACAATACAATATTCATACAATGCAATGCGAAAGCTGCTGGGCACAGGCTTTCAGACCCAGCCAGGATCCAGAGCCTCAGAGCCAGACTCACCTATGAAGTGACTGGACATGGAAGGTCAAAGAGCTCTGTCCAAGTCGGGTTGTCAGGGTCATGTTTTAGCCTTTAGGCTCTGGCCATATCTACAAGTATATAATGTTAATGTCTTGCATATGTTTTTTCTTATATTTAATAGTGACTGCTTAAATATTTTGACCATTATTTATTTATTTTGGACACTTAAAATATGATTTATTAATATTGATATAAGTGAAAGAGTATTTGTGGGTAAAATTGAATTGACAGTTGTCCCTTGAATATATATTTGGCCGTAACAAAGGAGGCTGAGCTACGACTTTTTGTTTTATTTTAGAATATAAGCGCTTTTTTAAAATTTCCGACGAGTCAACTTCCTGTTGTTTTATTTTGTCCGCTGACAGTACTTCCGGTCGCATCTCGGGCTAAACTCGGCTCTCCTCACACACAGCCGGCTGTCAACACTCGGGCGACAGCGCGTCCATGTGTTCCCCCGTGTGAGCGCCTCGGAAGCTCCGGGAGAGCCTGGCTGACTTCTGCGTTAACTCCGCCGGTAGTTGGGGTCACTTCAGCGGACATGGAGCCTCCGGACTTCGAAGCCATGAACTACACGGTGGAGCAGGTGGCGTCGCTGTACCCGCTGTGCGAGGAGTGGCGGGACGGGGCGGAGGGCGCCGTGTTCCACCTCGCCAACATCTTCCTCGTCCTCGGCTTCATGGGCGGCAGCGGCTTCTACGGGCTCCTCTACCTGTTCTTCTTCCTCACCCTTGGCTTCTTCTGCACCACGCTGTGGGCGTGGACGGACCCCTGCACCACGGACTCGTTCCTCTGGAGCTTCGCGCTCTTCGGCGTGTGCCTGGGGCAGGTCCTGCACGTCGCCTACCGCCTGAGGAGCGTCTCCTTCGACAAGGAGCTCCAGGAGCTCTACCAGCGCATGTTCCAGAAGCTGGGCGTGTCGCTCACGCACTTCGGGAAGATAGTGGCGTGCTGTGACAGCGACATCCACACCTTGGAGACGAACCACTGCTTCGCCATAGAGGGGAAAACAGCGATCGATAAGCTGTCCATGCTCCTGTCTGGCAGGTGACTACACGAAAGTTGTCTTGCTAAAGTATGAAAGGTAACAATAACAGATGAAATGCAATTTCAGGGTTTCACTTTTTTTAGTAAAAGCACCAAAACAGAACTTCGTCCCTCGTCGTCAGAACTTTCAGTCTCCAACAGCTCACCTCTCAGGGAATGAGAGAAGCAGAGAAACCAAGTGGTGCTTCAAAAAAAGTTGATTATTAGCAGGAATTGGGGGGAAAAGGGGTTCAGCGCACTGAACGCAGTGAACTCATTTATAAGGGACAAGGCCAAATTGACATTCTCCCCATATGTAATATTTGCATGTGTTTGTTTGCTGTAAGGAAATGTCAGTGCCGGAGATTTGGCCGCGGTTTGTCATGACATCACTTCCGCTCACATCCGCTGATAAAACTGCGAAGGGACGTGGTCGAAAATCACGAGGCCTATGTCAGCGAAGCCCACTTAGGATAACTCAATGTCTAATCGCACTAAATTGTATAAAGCATAATGCTGTAATCTGCTTTCAGCCTCTCACACACATTAGGTCACAGCGGGCGCCGACATCTGTTGCGGCACAGCGCGACAGATGATCCTTTTAGCGGCGTTCAACGGTTTCTGCGTGAGTCGGCTCGTCTCACAGCGTTTCCCACTGTCCACCCTCCGTCCACTCTCCTGCAGAATCCGTGTGACAGTGAACGGAGAGTTCCTGCATTACATCTACCCTTTCCAGTTCCTGGATTCTCCCGAGTGGGACTCTCTGAGGCCGTCGGAGGAGGGCGTCTTCCAGGTTCGTGTCAACTCGTGCACGAGAATTCAAACACAGATTTTATAACGGGAAGAACATCAGTTCAGTATTGTTCGGTACTGTAAACGTGCACTTTACGCACCCGAGGTACTGTTTGTGCTATGAGGTGCTGTTGTTGCATTACCACACACACACACACACACACACAGACAAAAACAAACCTGAATCCCACACACCCTAATGCTCGATGAATACTCACTGGAGCAAAAACAGTGAAGCTGCTATTCCTATTTATTTTATATTATGTATAGATTTGTTTATTTATTTTAATTTTAGTCAGCAGTAGGAATCAGTGCTTTGTTTGTAGCTCTCAGCTCCAAGCCCACTAACACATCAGACTTTTTAGCAATTTGATGACAAAAAGAAAAAAAATTGAACAACATCCACCTCATTGACCACATGACATACTCCTCTTGAGAATGTAGAGAGAGCTCCTGATTAATTGACACGTTTGAAACCTGATTTAATTTATTCTAAGAACATATCCAAAAATATCAGCCAAAGAAATCTAAATTGGCATTTGCTAACAAAACTGTCAATCAAATCCGGTTAATGACTAGTGAGTATTATCGAACGGGTTATTAGATGTAACCATGGTTTGAATTTGGTCTTACCCTTATTGAAGAACGTGGATCTGCAGGTTTATGGTTTTGTCACAGAGTTGCCAGATCTCAGCGACTGCTTTTGTCAACGTAACTGATTAGAAAAGAACTACAAGATAAGAGCCAAGCTGTAATCAGTAATCTCAGTGAAGCGTTTTGTCCTCCGCAGGTGACCCTGCGCGCCGATAACCCCTGCCGATACGTGGCGTGGCGGAGGAAGAAGCTCTATCTGCTTTTTGCCAAGCACCGCTACATAGCCAAGATCTTTGCCCTGGTCGTGCGCAACGACATCGCGGAGAAGCTCTACTCCCTCAACGACAAGGCATTCAACAAGTCGGGCCACCGCTACGATCTCCGCTTACCGAGCTTCTGTCACATGCCGGGGACCGAATTAGAAAAGGCAGATGGCCTCCTCCAAGTGCCGGTGCAGGGTGGAAGGACTGTGTGAACACACACACACACACACACACACACACACACAAACACACTGCTCCGGGCCTTAAACACTTGGCAGCAGCTCATTGTGTGTAGGAATGTAGTGTAAAAATAGTCTCATTTAGTAAGGGGTTTCAAGTGAAGTTCGGTCGAACCTGCCCAAGTCGTCGTCAGATCCGAGACACAGATCATGAGGTCAAGATGATACGCGATATGTCACAACAGGGTCATGTGACTAAAAGAAGCCTAAGACATTTGAGGGCCACTTCATGGTAGCCTTGCCAGCAACACCGATGCCCTTTTTAAAATACACCATCCCGCTTTGGCGACGCTTGTAACGCCACTTCAGCTGTGTTTTGGTCTGAACCAGACCCGATCTTCACACAACCGTGGCACATGTTTGAAAGCTTTAACTCTCCTGATTCTATCTTCATAAAGCATCTTACTGCCGTTAAAACAAATCACCCCCAAAAAACGAAGGGGGCTTTCCTACGCCGCTTGCGCCTCTGTGGCTTCGGCTCAGCATCCCTCATACCCCCGTCGGACTTTACGGTTGTAAAATCCTGCTGCCGAAACAGCCTCAGCTGGTTCAGCCGGAGAAGAACTCCACCGCTCGGGCTCGGAGCCAGAGGAAGCCTGAAGAAGTTTCTCCACCTATGTGCCTCGTGAGCCCCTTTCATAGAAATGAATGGGGTGCCACGTTGGAAGCTTCATACGGTCGTGGTACACGCGGAGTCGGATTTTCGACATCCGTTCAAACACAACACAGTCAGGCAGCAGCAAAAGAAAATAATGCACTTAATAATTGGACTGAGGAGCTGGCCAACCCTGATCTGAATGCGTTTGCGCAACTGAGGTCAGTTTGTGAAAGTTTATTTACTCCTGCGTACGTTCGTGCGTGTATGGAAATAGAATTAGGTGCATGACGCTCCATTGTGCTGTTAAAACAAACTCAAAGGCAAACAGCTATTTCACTACTTAACATTAGCTTGTGGTTTAATTAAAAGGATATGTACTATACGTGCGTGGAATGTACTGAGTGAAATAAATACTTACCTTAAAAAGATTCTGTAATGTGTAACGTTGACGGATTAGATCAGTGGCTGTGATCAATGGAACATTGTGAAAATGTTAAATGTGCTGTAGATGTAAATAGGCGAGTGGTGTCTATATTTAACTGTAAAAATAAATTATACTTTATTTTACTGTGTAGGTTTTTCTGGGGTTTTTTGCACATACACACACACAACACGGAATAATGTAAATAATATACAGGCTGTCTGGCTACAATACAGTATACAGTAAAATGACCATGACATTTACAGTAATTTGCAATAATCTGGACTCAAAGGTCATCAACATTTTTGTCGAGGCTTTTAAGTCAGTGCGTTGGAGCTTGTATTTTTTTTTTTTCAGTCGCCATGGAGATGGCTTAGTAGGTTTGTCTTGAGTTCACATTAGAATTTGACCTGGAAAACAGCTATCTAATGTAATAATGCAAATAAATTCAAATTGTGAGGAAGATTTACTTAATGAAATTAAAACTTGATGTAACTGGGACACTGTTTTTTTCCTTTGACTCAAAAGACAATTATCCAGTGTTCTACCTTTGTGCAACCATTATGTTTTGGGCTGTCAGTCAGACAACATACCGTGCGTGTCCCTCCTGCTCTCAAACACAGCCAGCTCCATTCCACCCACATATTTCCTTTTTCCCACTGCATGTCCCTTAACAGAGAAATCACCAGGCCTCCTGCTATCAGGGATATTTTGTTCTCACATTGTAAATAAAGAAATCTATAATTACATTTCCATTTACCTCTTTTAAAGGCAAAATGTTGTTGTTGTTGTCAAAATTGCTGTTCCAAATTGTTGCTCCTGGTGCACAAGACTTGCATTGGTAGCAGAAGTGTCACCACCTACACCTGCTTCTTGAACATCTCGTTGGGCATCAGCAAACCCAATGGATTCACCCCGCCTCGTGCCCATCAGTCAGCCGAGAGCATGAACGAGTCCGATCGCCGAGGCCGTGCCAGCCCTCACCTTTGACCTTAGATCCTTAACATCACTCTGAGGCTGGGACTAAAATCACATTCTCGACCGCTCATTCACTGCTACTAGATGCGCAATAGTTTACGCTGTAGCGATCAGTAAATTTTGATTGGATGAAACATTATGACAGGAAGTGACATGTGATTTGATTACAGACAAAACGTGAGCGAAAACTGTGGCACATAGAATCTGGTTTTACCCATTGTGAATAACTAAGAAACCTTCTACCTTCTGTAGGAGTTATGACATGATGGGAAGGCAGCAGGGGATCATGGTCATCATGTTCGTCTCTTTAATGAATTCTGTGATTTAGCTGGAGATGTCTGAATCATTTATAATGAGACAGATCAGGGCAGTCTGTGTCAGAATATGAGACCCCCCACCCCCCTACAAAAATTCAGCAAGTTATAATGTTACATGGTGAGATATTAAGACCATTCCCAGGATGTACAAAGGTATATTAAGTATTTTGTGCCAGACAACTACATAAAAAATGCTCGTAAACTCTAAATTTGATTTTGCCGCTAGTTAAACTAAGTGACTTAGCTGAACAGTTATCAAGAAGCGATAGCTAGCTAGCTTGCTACGAAAGCTAGCGCAGTGACTTAGCTGAACAGTTAATTCAGTGGCAATAGCTAGGCCTAGTTAGCTACAGTTTTAAAAGATGTTGCCAGAAGATGTAGCTCAAAATTTTATCCACGTACCACTATCCTGGTGTTGTTTTCCTCCTCCTCTCCTTTTTAAAATTTATTTTTGTTGTGCTAGCTTCATTGCACTTCAAACGAAGTTTTCCAGCACTCACACCATAGCTAAAAGTGCTAAGCTCCAACTTAGCGGGGTTTAGGGCGCCAAAAAGTATCAGAAGCAGAATGAGCTCAACGTGGCGTGTTCCGTGAATCATTTAGGAACCGTGCCACAAACACAATCGTTTAGTTTTTGCGACGGGAAGTCGCGTCGTCGCCGCGCTCGGGTTCAGGGGGGGATCGCAGGGTGGCGGTGCTCTGTCGCCCCCCCTCGGAGCTCTCGGATCCTGCAGGCGCGCTGCTCTCGTCCTCTTGCCTATTTTAGTCCCTCGCTGTCAACCGTGTGGAATGTGCGGCGCACATTGTGCAGCCCCCCGACTCGAGGGTCCAGCCCGCAGCCACCAGCACAGTCTCCAAGCCTCTCGCCGAGATCGTTCCTCCTCGTGCACTGAGCAGATTTGCGTTTCACCGGCAGCAGCGCAATCGGTGAGTAAGGTCATCTTTTTTTCTACCAGACACTTTAAAGAACATTTAGAAAGTTGTTACTGTGGGAAATTCTCTGCCGCTTTGAAGTGTAACCACATCTATTTTTACACGTGACGGGGGAACAAACACAGCAGCTGATACTGTTACAGGGGGAGAATATGAAGTCGTTTATAGTTGAGAAGTAAAAATAAGTTTTCGAGCGTGTGTACTTCATTTAATCTCACGAGTAGAATAGATACAGTGAAATGTTTATACTGGAGCTTCCATATCCAAGCCTGTTGTGAGATGTATCCCCAGGATGTAGGATGACATTGGACATGAACTGCTTTTTGTCAATGCAGTCATTTTTTTTATGCAGTCCAGATGTTCTGTTTTTATATCTGCAAGGTCAGACAGACCCGCAGAGCACATTCAGATAGAAAATGGATTCAAATTAACATGTCATTACAGTTTCATGAAAAGGGAAAAAACTAAAGCAAAAAAGAGCACGTAAATACAGTAAAGTACATACATAAAGTATGATTCTTGTTCATGGTCTATCTAGTCAATGAAATCTCCAAATCCATATCTCGAGTGAAATGTTGCTTCACTTTATGTATATGTATAATTGTAGCAGTGGTAAAATGGCTGCTCACACACTGAAGAAATACTGAACACAAAGCATTTGCACCCACTGGCTACACATTCATATATGAAGTCATTGGTTAAGCAAAAACAAAGTAACTTAAAGTGATCCTTATTAATTGCTGTTAGATTTCACCAAAATCCCCACCATCAAAATTATGTGACCAAAAATATTATCATTCTAAAACTAATTTAAAAGCCCCTAAAATTTACATGCTGCTTTTAGTTAAATTGATTATATATTAATGCAGCCCTGACAAAGAAGGGCCAGTTACCTGTGTGCAGGTAGGCTCTCTCTTATTTTTCTGTAGTGTATAATAAAAGCTCAATGATGTCCCGGACATGTGAAACACAGTAGCAATCATATACAATCACACTGCAGTGTCCAAGATGTTACATGTGCGTCTTGTGTGTGTCTCATTGATTAAAGCTCCCCAGCTACAACAGGAAACCCAGGAAACAGGAAAGTCCCATTTATCTCAAATGGAATTTATTCCCAAATTTACATCAGAGACCTTAGTGAGAGTTACATCTCAACAGAAGCCTATATTAAACTCAAATTCATACTGTGTGCAGTGTTTGCCAGTTTCCAGTTTCACTTGTTAATGAACCCTCTACAAATATGTAACACAATAAAGATTTTGGTGATTTACTGTAACTTATTGATATTGTGTGACTGCAAGGCTTGAGGTTAACGACTTTGGAATTATCGGGAACACTACCATGTTGGGATATTAGGAGACGTTCTCGTTCTTTTTGCACTGCAGACATTGCAAGACTGCAGCAAACATAAGCGGTAAACACTGTGGAGCAATTAGCTGCTAAGCAGCCGCATGAGCTGTACCCTGGCAAAGGCCAAACCAGACTATAATATGCCAAGTAAAAACAACTTGGTATATTGCAGGATGAGGAATAAGCACATGCCATTTCCCTTCAAACACATGATACTCTGAACAATTCATCCAGTCACATTTTCTATAACCTCGTCCTAGTGTTCAAGGTGACCCTGCTGAAGGATGTCTGCTACCTCAGAGCACCCCCTCCCCCTCTACGCCACACTGCCCACCTTCCCCTCTGTCACTCCGGGACTCCTAGCCGAGCCCAATGCTACCTCGTGCCAGGAGTGGGAGCAGACCCACCACCTCCTTTTCCACCTGGCGAACCTGTCCCTACTACTGGGGCTGGTCATCCCAACCACCCTGGGCCTGCACATGATCCTGCTGCGCGTCCTCCTGATGACAGGTCAGTCCACAGCGCCCCCTGCTGATGGCATTCCTCTGTTCATAAGTCTGAAGCTTGGCTTTAAGATTATCTGAGCATACTAAAAGCAGCCTCGACAGATGTTCTTCTCACTGTGATCAAAACTGCCCTCCGTATCAGTGCACTTGTGAATTATTACCACAAGCCTGTTGAGAATTTGGTTTACTTAAATTAACGTGCAGAAGATTTGGGTTTCTTTTGTTAAGCACATAGAGGTATCTCAGACAGAGCCGAGGCCCTAATAGGCTCAGATAGCGGCAGATAAAGGAGGGGGAGAATGGAAGATGGAAAAAAGCTCTTCCAACATGTTTATCTTCCACTTGGAAAGAGAGCACAGGCAGGAAGTAGCAGGATTTATGGGAAATGTGGTTGTAACTTTGACAGTTCATTTATTTATATTGGCCTTTGGCACAAGCCACTCTCAGAGGATTTTACAGAGAAAAAGAAACAGACCGAAGGGGAAGAGTAAACTAACAGAGCTGCAGTCGTTAATCTTGTAAGGTCACTTAAATACATTGCTTTAAAACTCTTGTATTTTTTTTATTATCAAAGACCAGATGGTCATATTTATATTATTCAAATATACAAGTAAATCAATCAATTAATATTGTAGTATAGTAAAATAATATAGAAAATAAAAAAATATTTTTTCAAAACTGTAATTGAATGAAATATTTTTTGATCAAGCATTGTTAAACGTCACAACTTTAAATCCAACAATACTTCAGGAAATGCCACAACAACCACAGCAGCTATACAAGATGCTGTTTTTATGAATGACTATTAAACCAGACTGACAAACGTTGTTTCCAGGTATATCTTAGCCTGAATCCACTTTGCTGTGCATCTCTAACCCTGACAGGATGCGGTCTCTTCATTGCGTGGGCGACTCTGTACAGGTGCAACCTGGATGTGATGGTTTGGAACGTGGTGTTTCTGGTGGTCAACTTCATGCACCTCTTCTTCCTCCTGTACAAGCGAAGGCCTGTGAGTCCTGTGACAACATGCCCTCATTCACATTCTGGCAGGCACTTTATATTCAGGCCATCCCGCTGTTTCACCGAACTGAAGTATTGACCCAGGCCTGTGTTTATTTATGCTGAGGCTCAGCGTTGAGTTTTTCTTCACTGCCTCTGGCAGGGAGCAGCACATCCTCCGGAGCATAGCCCTACTTTATGGTAATAAGATGCAGGTTTTACCAAATCCATGTGTGCCTCTGGGGGATTTAGTTTAAGTAAGGGGCCTCCAACAAGCTGATAGAATCAGATCAGGACTTTTCATAATGAGACAGGAGACCTGTCCTCCTCAGCTGCTGCTCCTTTACCTGTTCACCAACTCTCTGAATGTAATTCTGACAGAGGCCGCAGCAGCATAACTGAAGTTTGCTTTGTATGTGAGCTTTTTATTGGAAAGATGAGTGAAGGCCGTGGCTCTGTTCTGTCAGATTAAGATCGACCGGGAGCTGCGCTCAGTCTACAAGCGGATGTTTGAGCCCCTCCATGTGAAGGAGGCTCTGTTTCAGAGGCTCACGGGACAATTCTGCACCATCCAGACACTAAAGAAAGGCCAGGCCTACGCTGCTGAGGACAAGACCTCTGTGGATGAACGCCTCAGCATTCTCCTCAAAGGAAAGTATGTGCTGTTTGTTTGACTCCAGGTGCACCTGTTCTGTCCCAACTGTCTTTAACATGATAGATAAGTCATAGTGACTGATTCATGTTGTAGAAATACTCCAGTGTTGACCTGAATGCATCTAAGTGGAAGTGTTCACTGAAATGGAAGCATGCATGTGTGAATATCTTATTCATTCATTTTATGATTTGGTGCTGAATTGACTAATCAGTAAGACAACCTGCAGATTAATACTGCAGTTTTGATAGTTGATTAGCTGTTTAACCCGTTAATAATCCAAAATGCCAAACACTGTTGATCCAAGGAACATTTAAGGCTTTAATTCACTTCAAAAGAGTGTGTTGACTTTAAAGTTTCTGTCTGACAGGATGAAGGTGTCATACAGAGGCCACTTCCTCCACAACATCTACACCAATTCCTTCATCGATTCTCCAGAGTTCAGGTCCACTGAGATGCACAGAGGAGAGAAGTTCCAGGTAACACGGAAACCAATAAATCAAAGGAATGAACAAACCCCGTTTGTGCCAGCATCTCTAAATAACGTTTAAAAATAAACAAATGACCTGTTGCTCCTTCTGTTTGCTGTTGTATTTGACGGACAGGTGACCATCATGGCCGAGGAGAACTGCAAGTTCTTGTGCTGGTCTCGAGAGAGGCTCACTTACTTCCTGGAGTCAGACACTTTCCTCAGCGAGGTGTTCAGGTACCTCATTGGCAAAGACATCACCAATAAACTGTACTCCCTGAACGACCCCACACTCAGCGACAAGGTGTGTGCGGCTCTGCCGTCAAATTACATTGTTGAGCTAAAACAGTTCTTACAGTACGATTGGCGTTGATGGTGATGTTGTTGGATGCTCTCTCAGGCAGTGAAGAAGATGGACCGTCAGCCCAGCCTGTGCTCTCAGCTGTCTATGATGCAGATGAGGAACAGCATGGCGAGCACCAACGACACCGATGATGTTCTTAACCAGATCCTTCGAGGAGGTTCTGCTGGATCGTCGCTCCGTAAGTCGCATGATCACCATACAAGAAATGAAAATTACACATCATCAGCAAGCCATCTGTATAATCTGCTGCTTTAGGGTTTTTTTCCCGTATCTCCACACCTCTGTGGAAGACTTTTTTTAAAGTTTGTATCAGTTTTTCTTTAACCTTCTTCCTCCTGTCCCTCCTCTAGCTCTGACTACTCCCTCAGATTGAGCCAGTCCCTGGCTGTAAGACCACCTCTTTTATTTCCCCCTACTACCTCTACCTCTACCCCAACCCCAACTAACTTTACTGATTATATTTCCAAATCAGTCTGTAACCAAATCATTTCTTCTTCAAAACAATTCCACAGGATATTAACCTTCAAAGTTCTACATTCTGCCTGTCCTGTAAGGGTGTTCCCCTAACCTGCTTGGTCTTTTTAATATCAAATATCATTGCTTACATTGATCTGTCATCTGGTATATTTAAGAATAGCTCACTACCAGGCTGAACAGCAGTGTATCTGTGCCAGCGTGGAATTACAGGATTTTCCTTTGATACACTTATTTTCCACAGAACTATAATGTTGTTAAAATATAAAACCTTAGCTGCATTTATCAGGACTTTGTCCCGACCCATATTTGTTGATATCATCCATTTATAGTCTCCAGAACAGAGTGAAAGCATCACTTGCATTAGGAGGTACTTCAGAAGGCTAAATATTTGTAGCTGTTTTACCCTGCACACAGACTAAAAACAGCGACAGTGGAGTGTTGCTCTTCAAAATGCTTTGAGTCCAGAGAAGCAGCTCCATTTCTGTTCTGCAGAAGGGCTCTTTGAGTTCTAATGTGATGGAAACCCATTCACAGGATTTTTTTTGAGAGTCTATGCTTGTCCACTCATCCTTTACTGAGCTGGGGATGTATGTGTGTGTGTGTGTGTGTGTGTGTGTGTGTGTGTGTGAGAGAGAGAGAGAGAGAGAGAGAGAGAGAGTGTTTTTGTGTGTGTATGTGTGGACCTTCTCCTCTAGTGTAAATTGTTGCCATACGGATAAAGGTTTAAGTCCTTTGTGACACGTGACCACCTCTGTTGGCTGCTGAGCATAGATCTTACCATTTCTCATCCTTGAGTGCACATATCCTTTTAATACAGTATGTAAAAATGGATTCAGTATATTTGAGAATTTTTTTTTTTTTTTAAAAATCCCCTGGCAGCAAGACCTCAAAGATGAAGCCCATAGAGGAAGGATTGGAGGATGACGTTTTCAAAGAATCTGCTCCCTCCAAGTCTGACCGTATGCCGAGCACTTCCACTGAGGAAGTGTAGCCAGAAGTGGAGGAATACACAGCATCAAATGCATATTATATTATATGTTGGTCTGTGGGCCTGAATGAACACTGGCATGGCTGATACTAAAGAAATGTAAGGAAAATGTAAGAAATGTATAAGTGTCTCCACTGCATAATTTGTCCACAATTTTCATGCTTTCAAAATATTGGTATGTATCTACCCAATCACCCAATCAAAAGTAAATGTGTTTACTTTGGATAAAGTACACAACAGGGGAGTGATAAGTAAGAGATCCTACTGGCCTCTTATTCACCACTGCTGGCCTGTCAATGATTAAATCAGATGCTGGCCTCAGAGACACAGGCTCCTCTGATTTCTCAGCAGTCTGAATTTTGGCCCTTTTGCTGTGCCCATGCTGGGATAATTCATGGGTTCATTGTGAAGAATGACACAATTCACATTACATTTAATTAACTAATCTGTTGTTTATATCAAAACACTGATTAGTGTTTCTGTATAATAATAATAATAATAATAATAATAATATAATTTATAAAATTTCAATATTATTTACAACTACCTATAAGTGACAAGACAGACAGATATGACAGTAGAATGATATAAATTCTTGCGTTTATGCATTTGTGTGATATGGGCCTTGATGCAAATCCATTTTTATTATATTTTTGATTATATATCAGCACAGATTTTAGCCATGAGCTGATAATGGTCATAACTTTCACAACTGTGTTTTATTTAGTTAAGATTCTTCGGATAAATCATTTTATGTAACAACGTATTGTGCACTATGCGTGATTAAAAAACATTTGGTGTGAATTGTGAATAATGTTCACTGTTTGAAGTATGTTACAAATATGGATTGTATTTTGGAAGTAAACAATTTTGATATTGTTAACTACAAATTCAATATGCTTGCTCTTAACTCCTAACTGGAAAGAGTTGACAAAATCTATATTCATGGATTTGCAGCTCAGCACAACTATGAAGGATTTCCAGGAGTTATGAATCCTGTCACATAACATAACAGGTGTTCTGTTTTTTCTTTAAAATATCTACATCATTTTAAATGTAGCTGTTGAAAAGAATTGTGGGACGACAATATCTCCCTTTTTTTTAAGAGAAAGATCCAATGTATCCTGTGCAAAAGGAGAGACTGTACAACAGAAAGCAATGAAGCTCCTTTCCTTAGCATTTGGAGAATTTGCTCTCTGCCACTTTGATATTTCCAGGATATTTCCCTCAGTTAGGAACCTTCCTATGCTAAAAAAAAAAATACTGTTTAAATCCAGCCAAGGCCTGCCTGTTCTTCCACTTAAGTGTAACTTCTGAACTGGAAAGTGAATTGTCGTTCTCACTGAGGTTAAAGGTGTGAAGTTTTAGTATGCGTTTGAGTGGAGGGCCCCCTCGTGGCCAAATGTTCCAATTGACCTCTCTTGTTTTACTCAGAAGAAGTGCCTTTCCCTTTGGTGAAGTGGCTGTTGCCAGAAATATTAAATTATTCCCTGCGTTTGTTAACATGTTTGGATTTCCTGTATATTGTCTTTGGCATTTGACTCAATACTGTTAGCAACTTCAATCTGCATTAGCATTAGCGCTTGGCTTGCCGTATTATGCGCAAATGCTGTTTGTAATGTTGACCTAAGACTTCCCCACAGTACTGCAAATTGCATATATCATGTTAAAGTTGAGCCCATGTTGAAAAAAATGATGAACCTATCCTTTAAAGCAAACGAGTGTAATGTGATTTGTGGGTTACAGCGTGCAAAAACAGTGGCACTGTCCTTTAAGCTCAATGACTTTCGAAACTACATCGCCCAGACTGCATAGCGATTGAACGTCATCATAACAGGAAATAGCAGAGGCTGACCAGTCGTAGGTGAATGAGTAGAGCAGTATAGGGGGAAAAAAGAGCGTACTGTAAACCAGCGCCTGTCAGAGAAACAGTTCCCTTTTTGCTGGCGCCCATGGACGACGCCCAGGAACAACGCGGCGACGTTAGGAGCAAATAAACCCGGCGGGCGGGTGAGGCTTTGTTCCTTAGGTTCATCCCGGTGGACCGTTCACCTATGATGGAACGGGCGATGGAGCAGCTCAACGTACAGCTGAACCGGCTGACCCGTTCCCTCCGCCGGGCCAGGACCGTGGAACTCCCGGAAGGTAACGACACAGGGCGTTACAGGCTCTCCGCTGGAGGAGCGCGAGCTGCCAGTCGTCTTCACGTGCTATTACAGTGTTACCGAGGTGTCGTGTGAGCAACCCGCCTCGGCCTCTGTCAGACACACACACACACACACACACACACACACACACACACACACACACATATTGTGTCTGACACAGCATGTCTGTGTTCAGTCTGTGACTGTCAGCTTTGACAGCCACATACAGCAGTTTATTAGAGTTATTCACTCCGGCATTGAGAGCAGGAACTGGGGCTCGTTTGTTTTTGATCTGCACTGTGTATGAGAAAGCAGATCCCTACACAATGTCCTGTAGGTGTATGTAAATCTTTTATTATTATTATTTTTTTAATTTAATGTGGTTTTACGATGAGTCATTTGATACCCAAGAACTGGGTTTATTTGGTATGTGGGGACAAATAAGCCACGGAAATTGATGAAAGATTTTCGTAAACATACACTAATCCACGTTAGTTTGTGTAAGAGGAGTTTGGGAATTACTTAGCAGACACAAATATTAGTGGAAGTTTGCTGTGAAGTCAGGACGCCCAGAACCGATCCCAAACTTCCTCCTCCGACCCGCACTGCTGTCACATAGCCTACCCTGCTTTCTTCACTGTGTTGTCTCTAACAACACACTTCGCAACATGCGCACACGTCGTCAGTTATTTTCTGAGACTTAAACAACAGAGGCCCTCTCCATGATGAATGACACCGATCACCCCCTCATTCCTCTGATCACATACATCGCGTCACGCCTTCTCTCCGTGCGGTTCAAGTGTCCCAGTAAAACACAGTGACAGTGGGGGAAAAAGCCTGTCGTGTGTGTGTGTGTGTGTGTGTGTGTGTGTGTGTGTGTGTTAGGCATGTCAGGCATGTGCATGTGGGCGCTTTCCCACCCTGAGTCACATTAATGGGTTTTCCCCCAAAATAACCTCCCTCGAGCACAGGATACAAAAGAAAAAACGAACACATTGTACCAGACTAGATGGAATGGCTGCGCGCTGCCTTGAAGAATCCATTTGTGGTGACTCAAGTGTTTGCTAAAGCTCTTCTGTGATCCATTGCCGACGAAGGACCGATAATGTAGCAACACGGGAGATTTCCCCGAAAACGATGTGCTCATGGGTTCAAAGACAAACATCGCCTCAAGAAAAACAAGTCCTTTTAGGAAGTGGCAGTAACATACTTACACTGTGTCTCTGGCTCTATCTAGTGGCAGTCTGTAGGGACTGCAGATTAAAAAGCTACTGTCCAGTTTAACTCCAACCTCTGGAGAAAAAAAAACTTATTATATAATATAATTGATTGAGCTCTGCTGATAATGTCTTTGCTGACTGTCCCACCACACTGTCCCATCACATGGAGTAAAGGTCTATTGAATATAGATGGGTTTATTCTTCTTCTTCTTCTGTTTCTCCCTCCACAGACAATGAGACCGCAGTGTACACACTTATGCCAATGGTCATGGCTGACCAGCACAGGTAAGCACTGTGTTCTGTGTCTTTTTAAAATTAGTATTCCATCCATCATGTGTGCTACCACTGCAGAGATACCATGAACTTGTGTTTCCTTACCTAAGAGGAAATGTTTGACATGTTCCGTCTCTTACAAAAGGTCAGTGTCAGAGCTGCTGCTCAACTCCAAGTTCGATGTGAACTACGCCTTCGGACGAGTGAAGAGAAGTCTGCTGCACATCGCTGCCAAGTAAGATTTTGTTCAGCCTGTTCTTTTTTTAAGTGTAAGAATAGCTTGGAATTCTGCCGGGACTCTACCACAGTGACCGCCTTATTTAAAATAACTGCTGTAAATAGCTGTGGATAAGTTCAGAGGTGGCTATTAGCTTAATGCTTATATAACAGTGTAGTTATATGGTCATGTGGTTTTGGTGTGTTGAAGCGAGGCCTCCAAACATTTTGCCACAATGAATGTGATTGAAAAGACATCACTACAGTAATCGATCTGAAACAGAACACAAAACCCCTGATATGTGTCTCTGCAGCTGCAAAATCTACAGATGGGAAAGTAACTGTAATTTATAAAGTGCGATCAGATGTGGTTTGCAGAAATATCAGTATCTACTTTTGCATAGTAATTAGCAGAGGGGAGTTTGCTTGTGCGTGCAGGGTGGCTAACTTGCATTGTGTGCTCCCTCTCTCCAGCTGTGGGTCAGTGGAGTGTCTGGTCCTGCTGCTAAAGAGAGGAGCCAACCCAAACTACCAGGACATCTCCGGCTGCACGCCTCTGCACCTCGCCGCGCGGAACGGGTACGACCCTCCCTATGATTGTCTGTTCATATCTGTTTTCACGTTGTGTCAGTTTTAATATTATTTCCGATAAGTCTCGTGACATACTGTTATCCACTGGCAGTAATGGGGAACACATGTCAATCAAAAACAAAGCAGGATTCATCTAACTAAAAAAATGCTCCAAAGTGCTATTTGAGGGGAAGAAACACAGCATACCTTTCACTCTCCTGCAGAGATGCTGCCAGTGGGTTTGAAGAATTCTTTTCCTGAATGAAGCAATGTGATAATGCCAGTGATGTGTCTCACTCACACCCAAACTATTTAGATTAAATCTGAGACTTGGCACTTTAATCTGCTGCCTTGCTCTGTGTACATGGGGAAAAAAAAAGATTCAGTGCCTTCTTGACTGATGCATTGACTCGTGGGCTTTTACGGCATGAGATGATACTGACGCTCAACGCTTTCCTCCACTGTTCTCTCAGACAGAAGAAGTGTATGGGCAAACTTTTGGAATACAACGCTGATGTCAACATCTGCAACAACGAGGGACTGACTGCTGTGAGTGAACTATCATCCTCTGACTGTGTTAAACGTGGGACTGAATGTCTTAAAGTCATTGCCCTCGTCATTGCCGATCAGATCATTGTAGTGTTATCTGTGTTACGGGTGGTTACTCGACTTTTGTCCACGTGAACCTCTGCTGCAGATCCACTGGCTGGCGGTGAACGGGCGGACGGAGCTCCTCCACGATCTGGTCCAGCATGTGTCCAACGTGGACGTGGAGGACGCCATGGGGCAGACGGCCCTACACGTCGCCTGTCAGAATGGACACAAAACTGTGAGCCAAATAGAAAATATACAACTTACAACTTCTTTTTGTAGTTTCACGTATCCCTTCTACTCTAGTTAACTTGAAATCTCAGCAATAACTTTGATGAGTAAGAGTATCATCATGGCTGATAGAAATCATGAAAATAATATTTAGTTTGCACTTATGATCCTTTAAAATGTTTATCTTACTGATAATTAAGACATAACATAATGAGAATGTAGACACCAAGATCATTTTAGTAAATCTTTGTACATGAATATTGTCGATTGTTGTTGTTACTCAGTATGGTCAGTGAAATATTCCCCAGTATGTGATTAGTGTGTTTGTGTGTGTGTGTTGTGCCTGCTCAGACGGTGCTGTGTCTCCTGGACAGCGGAGCTGACATCAACCGGCCAAACGTCTCCGGGGCCACGCCTCTTTACTTCGCTTGCAGGTGTCGTCATCAGCAATGCTGTCAATTTTATTTTGCTTCCTTTTCAGGCTTAACAAACAGGAGTTACTCTAAAATTTGCTCGTGATATCCTCAAACATCCACATTTACCAGAAACCACGGATACCCAAATACCCATTTATTAATTTTTACCCACTCGCGTTTCTTCTGCAGCCATGGGCAAAGAGACACAGCGCAGATCCTGCTCTCTCGAGGTGCCAAATACCTCGCAGACAAGAACGGAGTCACTCCTCTGGATCTGTGCGTGCAGGTGAGCGGTTCACCATGTTTCCTCACACTTCCTGCGCTCATCCTTGCGTTTGGCCGTTCAATTCATGCTCCAGCGCTTCCTGCTCCTCCTGTGTGTGTGTGTGTGTTTAGGGCGGGTATGGGGAGACCTGTGAGATCCTCATCCAGCACCACGGCAGACTGTTCCAGACCCTCATCCAGATGACACAGAATGATGAGATTAAAGAGAACATGGTATGAGCAGTTGGTCTCTACATTCATCGATGAACCAGGAGCCTCCACTTCTGCACTATTGAGACATTGTGTGTCTGTGCGTGCGTAGCTCAGGCAGGTTCTGGAGCATGTCTCTCAGCAGAGCGACAGTCATTACCAGAGGATCTTGACCAGTCTCGCTGAAGTGGCGACCACCAATGGACACAAGCTTCTCAGGTATAATTGTACATATCTAGTCCAGTATTTAATTTCTTTTCCTTTTCTGATTTGTTTCATGTTAGATGCACGTGATGTAGTTGCTGAGATGTGCTGGACTGTCCCTCCTTTGTTCCCTCCCGCAGCCTCTCCAGCAGTTATGAAGCTCAGATGAAGAGTCTGCTGAGAATCGTTCGCATTTTCTGCCACGTGTTCCGCCTGGGGCCTTCGTCGCCTAACAACGGCAACGACATGGGCTACAACGGCAACAAGACGCCTCGCAGCCAGGTCTTTAAGGTTAGTAGGGGGTCTGCATGCAGAGGGTCCCCTCGTGTCCCGGAAGACCTGGGAAATCAATTTTTCAGTCTTAGATAACAAACAAGAATGGGGCAAAAATGCCCAAAACTTTGGAAAATAGTTCTCATAATTCTCTTCTTTTCTTTCCACACAAACTTAACGTTTAAACAGGTTTATACCTCAATAAATACCTTGCTACTTAAAGGATTATCCATAGCTAACAGTCATCATTGACACAGCAGCACATCCATAATGTAAAGTTGGCTCGCTGGCTTACATTATGCGTTGGGTTTGGATGGTTACCTGCCAGTATGATAGGTTTATGATTAGAAAACGGCGTGTGCTGTATGCTGTGCATTGTCATTGAGAACAGTGGAGCGTGTGTATTGTTATATGCGCTATTTGCATCTCGCCGCTCCTATCTCGGTTTGTCTGCAATATTTGCATTTTTAGAGATTAAGGGCCTGCATCACAAAGCAGGTTTGTCTTAGTCTGGCTCGCAGGGGTTTACTTTGCTTCGCTGAAATAAACACCAGCTGTCCCGGAGAGCCGGTATCGCAAAGCTGGTCATCAAGTGGCTCTGTTAACTCTAGGTTTTACTGCATCAGCTACGAGCACGCTCATGTGACAGAGGCCGAGTTGTGAAAGGTAACCTGTAGAGTTTTCGACATGCAGTAGCACCGAGGAGCAGTTTGTGATCCCTCCCCCTTTTTTTGTCCAGTACGTAAAGCATCCTGACCTGCGTTTGGATGGGGCAGGGCCGTGCGAATCCTCCGCAGATCCGTTTGCTCCATTAACAAACCGGTGGCCGTCCAGATCAGCGGGGCTTACGGCCTTGATGTGAGAGAGCACGAACCTTTCAAAGCACTTCATCAAAGCAGTCTTGCAGCCACGAGGTGGTGACAGTTTAAACAGCTGGTCTTGTTCCACAGATCATAGGTTTGTAGGATGAGTCATTTCCAGTGAGATGTGGTGCAATAAACCGAGGTGAGGGGCGGGGGCCAGCTATGTGCGCTCCCAAGATGTTTTCTTTGAACTGAGTCGAGAACAGTTTTGTCTCTGGTTGGGAAATTAGCATTTTTGTGGAGCTTGGCCAGCATTGTCTTTAGTTTGCGTGTGATAAAGTCTTCTGCCAAAATCACAGTTCCCCCTGGGTATGCATTCAGCTGGTTATTGATAGCGCTATGCAGGGTCGTCCAGGGCCGCCGCTGCAACAGCGTGCGTTGGTCGGTAAACAGCCGTGATTAAGAGGGCAGTAAACTCTCCTGGCGTAAAGAAGGGTCTGCATTTCAAAGCCAGGTACTCTGTGTCTGGGGAACAGTGTGTCCTAATAATGTCTGTAGCTGTAGACCAATCTATGTAACATATATACACACTCCTCCACCTTGACTCTTGCCTGCAGTCCGCAGTCCTGTCTGTTCAGTTAACCGAGCGGCCCACCCAGACTTTTTTGTGCAAGGTAGTCCTCAGTCTTATTTCGCCCGTGAGCCTTGAAGGAAGCTTTGTAAATTCTGCAGACACCTTGAAGCTCACATGCAGTGTCTTGGCCCCCCCCCTGCAGCCGCTGGAGTTGCTGTGGCACTCCCTGGACGAGTGGCTGGTGCTCATCTCCACGGAGCTGGACAGGAACAGGAAGAACCCGTCCTCCTCCTCCTCCAGCAGCGAGATCGCCTCTCTGCTCCTCAAACAGCGGGAGGTCGACCACTCGGGCTCCACGCCGAAGCTCCCATCCTTGCTGGACCCTCAGATCGTCATGGAAACGGAGGCGTATGCTGACGGGGAGGACGTCATCTCCATGACAGCCAACCGGCTCAGTGCTGTGATCCAGGCCTTCTACATGTGCTGCTCCTGTCAGATGCCACAAGGGTCTGTCACATCTTTCAGTACACAAAGAAATATCACTGAAGTATCCTAGAGTATCTTTACAATACCTACTACAGTATCTACTGTGGGTACTCATTTTGAACTACATTTCACTACTTTACTACTACATACTGGCATACTGCTGCTGCTGTAGCCACAACTACAACTACTGGCACAAGTGCTACTGTCCCTGCTAACACATTCATTACTACTGCGCTTGGTGCTACCACCACCACTGCTGCTGTACTATTACGTGTACTGCACTGAGTTACAAGCACTACTACCACTACCACTACTGCTCTAATGCTGACGCTAGTATTTCTACCGCAGCTACAAGTGCTGCTTCTAAATAACTACAAACTACTACTACAACTACGTCATCTCTTACGACCACCACGACCACTACTTTCGTGACTCCTGCTACTCATGCTACAACTGCTACTTCTTTTATAGACAACCGACTTCATACAGAGTGCAGCAAACAAAAAAAACAAAACACAGTTAAATAAATATTTGTTATGATCACCTACCTTAACAGTCTCAATAACGTAGGTACACTAGTGCACAGTTTTCTGACGTACTTTACTACAACTTCGGTATGTTGTTCCAAGCATCTCGGAGAAGTTGCCACAGTTCCTCTGTGGACGCAGGCCGTCTCAGACGCGTCTGTCCCTTCATGTAATCCCAGAGTGACTCGACAACGTCGGGGCTCTGTGGGGACCAGACCATCTGCTGCAGGACTCCTCATTCTCCTTGTCTCTGAAGATAGTTCCGTGTGACTCAGACTGACTCAGGGTTTTTGTCTTGCCGCAGAGTGAATTCGGGACCGATCGGATGCCTCCCTGGTGGCTTTTCATGATGGATGAAAATCTAAACATTCAAAACTGCCTAACACCTTTTCAGAGTGCTGTATATACTAGTGTGCTATCACTCTCAGCACTTTGTTTGCATGAAGTCGAGGCAGCTCCCACTGTGGCCAGCCATGCTTCATCTACCTCCTGTTTGCTCTCACATTCATCTTCCTTTTTTTAAACGCGTCCACAAGCTCATAATTATACACAATTACATCATTAAAGATGCTTAATTAACAGCCAATAGACGCTTGTTGTGGACTCGCCCGCTGAAAGAAGCGCTTTCTTTCTGTTTTTCCTGTGCTTGCTCTTTTCACCGTGCTCTCCGTCAGCCTTCTGGATAAGTGGTGTCTTCTGTTCTGGTCCAACATCGTTGTCAGCGCCGAGAATTCAGATAGAACTGAGTGGTCTAATTGTTAAACAGATGCTGTTGCCGACATGCCGCTGCTGACCTTCTCTGTCTTCCTCAACCCAGAATGACGTCCCCCCGCTTCATCGAGTTTGTCTGCAAGCATGACAACGTGCTTAAGTGTTTTGTAACCAGGTGAGTCAGCGCGACCCGCAGCCTCCTCACGCAGACCTTCTTTCCTCTTCATTTATTTGCACTTTTGTCTCTTTGCTCTTTCTCTTGCCCCTGTCTTGTTTCTCTCATCATCTTGCTGCATCCCTTTTTTTTTCCAGGAATCCAAAGATCATCTTTAACCACTTCCACTTCCTCCTGGAGTGTCCGGAGTTGATGTCACGCTTCATGCATATCATTAAGGGCCAGGTAAGGCATTAATGGAAGCTACATTCAGTCCACTGTCGAATGTCAATGTTCTCTCTGTCGAACTTCAGGTACACAGTGTTTTGTTTTGTTTTTAATGTGGAGCGCACGCTCCATGTAGCCATGTCGAACAGAGGGGATGTTGTGTTCCTAAATTGTGAGTCCAAGTCCAACTTTTTTCCAGCTCTTCTCTCAACATAGCAGCCCTCATTTTTATTAAGGGTACTCACCCAGGTGTAATCCGTCAAGCTAACCGAGAGTCTGCCATCATTTCCCGAGAGTAAAGAACATAAAAATTCTCCCACCAGCATATCTCTTGTATGCAAACTACCGTGTGGCTCTAAATGTCTTTACCCTATTTTCTTTATTTTCTACTTTGACAACTGGCTTGAAGTCGCCCTGTGTTTTTATGTTTGTGTCTTCTGGGACTTTATAGGAAGTGACTTTGAAAGTCCTGCATCTTCACTTCAGGATCATTTAACATTGTTACAACCACGGCGATAACACTTGTCTTAAGTTCCATTTATACGGCTTCATAAATTTTAAGTGCTGCTCTGAGTTGTGTGCTGTTCGCTCACTCTTCAGTATTCATGTTTGAGCTGCGGCGTTCGAGCCTCGTTACCCATGGATTGTGGCTCGCCTGGGAGCAGGCTCTTGTTTTAATTGCAGATTGAACCTGGAGAATTTGATTTCATCTTCTGATTCTTCTCTCGGTGTGCCCCGCAGCCCCGGGGGAAAATCCTTTCTCTCTCTCCCACGCTCATCCTTCACTCTACCTCCAGTGCTTAGAGAACAAAGGCATACATTATGCAAATAGACCTCGGCTTCGTCTTTGTATTACCGACGAGCGTTTCAGCACTGAAGGCTTTCCAAGCCGTCAGTTTAGGCTGAAAAAATCCACAGTCTGAGCTTTGAAAGCACAGCAAAGTGGTAATTAGTTGAAGAAACATGCTGTGCAGTGTGGGATGAAGTGTTGTTTTCCCTCTCAGCCCTTTAAGGATCGCTGTGAGTGGTTCTACGAGCATCTGCTGGCTGGGCAGCCAGACTCAGACATGGTTCACCGTCCGGTCAACGAGAACGACATCCTCCTCATCCACAGAGGTACAAACTGTCCCCGCCGCCACAGACTTCCACTAAAGAGAAGACCACACCGACTCCATTCACAGATGTAACGTACTCGCCACAGTAATGTTTCCCTGGATTCCCTGGCGTATGTGCACACAATGAGTTTCTGAAGGTTGATACATGCCAGCTGTCGGCACAGTGTAAACGCTTTGTGTCACTTTAGGACACGATGTTCAAACCAAAACTCCTTATCAAAAGCCTTATTAATTGGATTAGCATCTGGTTTGTGCAGGTGGAGTTTTATTTTAGACACTGCAACAAAATACAAGCAAGGGGCCGAGCGAGAGTGAGTGTGTTATTGCAGATTCTCGTAAGACTGAGAAAAGCATCTCAGCTGGATCTATGTAAGATAAGTGCACCGTTGGCAGCGCCTCTACACCAATGCAGCAGTCTAATGGAAATAATCAGGAAGAATTCCTTCCTGGTTGGTTTGGCCGACACCTGTGGTTACCGGTGGTAACTGCACATGCAATTTAAGAAAGCGGCTCTGTTCAAAATGACATTGCTTGCTGGAGGCAGCTCCTGTGCATGTCTCCGTATCACATATAGTTCACCAGCACATGCGTGTTGGTACACAGTTTTGGAAAGCGGACCACTGACGAGTGACACTTGACACATTATAGATGTTAAATGACATTCCTCATCACATTCACTGTGGATGGTGGTGGTGAATGGTAGGATCCAACTGCTAAAGTGAAGATCTGCTTATTGGCAAATAATAATAATAAGTAAATTGACAATAGATCACCTGCTTGTAAACTGAGTTTCTACCCTCTATAAAAGAGAGAACAGAGAATATGGAGTTTTAACCCTGACCAAACTACTCTCCCCATCTTCCTCTCCATGAAATTTTGTCACAACAATTTTTTTCCTTTCACACACAACAGACTCCATATTCAGGAGTAGCTGTGAGATGGTTTCCAAGTCCACCAATGAGAAACTCAAACAGGGCATTGCTGTTCGCTTCCACGGCGAGGAGGGGATGGTGGGTTCCTACGTTCATTAGTTCTCAGTCATGAAACTTTTTCTCTGTCGGCCTCTTTCAGCTGACATTCCTGCGCTCCTCCAGTTCCACGTCTCATTTAGCATCTAAGCAGAGTGGTGTCGTGGTTTGTGTTGAACTTCTCTGTGTATTTCAGGGTCAGGGCGTGGTTCGGGAGTGGTTTGACATCCTGTCCAATGAGATCATCAACCCAGACTATGCGCTGTTTACTCAGTCAGCTGACGGTACATGGCATTTTCCTCACTGCGATAACATCTGGTGTGACCAGCAGATCAAATCAAGTTAAATGAAGGGGTGTGTGTATATGTGTGTGTGCTCGACAGGTACCACTTTTCAGCCGAACAGTAACTCCTCAGTGAACCCAGACCATCTCAACTACTTCCGGTTTGCTGGTCAGATCTTGGGCTTGGCTCTGTACCACCGGCAGCTGGTGAACATCTACTTCACCCGCTCCTTCTACAAACACATACTGGGTAAAAGAACACATATATGTAAAAAAAAAGGTTCAAACAGTTGTGTTGGTTGATAATATTGGAATTGGAATACTGTATGATGAGGTTTACATAAAAAATCCTCTTAAGCAAAAAACTGCTAATTGCTGGTCGATGAGCATAGAGAATGTACCTGGTTCAAAGCTTTTGCATTTGTTGCATGTTCCCTTATTTGCTGTTATGTGCAAATAAAGACAAAATGCATGGAAAATGGATACAAAAATAAATATAAAGAAATAAAAAAATAACTTGAAAACAACAATACTGACAATATTCCCCGTTGAGACATGTATGGCTGTACTGTAAGACTTGAAAACTAGAAAACTTTCAATACTATATTAAATCTGCCCGTTCTCCAGGTATCCCAGTGAACTACCAGGATGTATCGTCCATTGATCCAGAGTATGCGAAGAACCTGCAGTGGATCCTGGACAACGACATCAGTGATCTGGGCCTGGAGCTCACCTTCTCTGTAGAGACGGACGTGTTCGGGGCGATGGAGGAAGTGCCGCTCAAACCCGGAGGGACCAGCATCCTGGTCACCCAGGACAACAAGGTCGGTCGCCACGAGCCTACACACAGACACCAACTTTTTTTCAAACTCATGCATTAGAACAGTGTCTCATATATTGGGGCTTGAGTTCCCAATGTTTTTTGGGATTAGAAATAATAAAAGACTAATTTGAGCTCTCTTACGATTGCACAGTTCAAGGAGACACTGCTTCTTATCAGTCATAAGCATAAGAAAATAGGCTGGTAACTGCTGCTCTTGCAGTCTAATTAAGAGTGTCAGTAAAATTGTAAGACAACATTGTGCCCTCATTACACAGCTTGTCCTTTCAGTGTGATGGGAATGTGCACCCTGTGTCACTAATCAAAGTAAAAATACTGTCTAAGCCCTGCGTATTAGGACAAATAAACATATTTTGTCCTTCGGATTCTGTGCTTGGTGATCAGGTGATTGATGTGGCCTGTCAGGGACAATCCACCTCTTCACCCTGAAATGCTCTTTGTTTGCTTTGCCCGTAGCTTTAGCATCACTCTTCTGCTGATTGATGAGATGTCATCCAGTGAGTTTCAGTGTTTCCCATTAATAACCTAGACTGTTGTGGCCCACTGTAGTTTCAAAATGAACCAAATGAGCAAAGTTTTTTGTGCTTAATAACAACACAAAAGATCCCTAACATAGTGATTTACACTGTTGCTTCAAAATGTAAAGCTGTATTTGATTTGCTGAGCACCTCCTTCCCCCATTGTCTTTTTTCCCCTCTCTATCTCTCTGCTGTTTCAAGTCATGGTTTTTTTCTATGCTTAAATTGAAACTGCCGATGTGATGTGATGCCTGAAGGTCAGTCGCAAAAGGTATTCATTGTGGAGTACCTCAAGGCTCAGTTCTTGGTCCACTCCTGTTTTCCATTGCATGCTTTCCTCAGGTCATTCTATACAAAGACATAATATTGGTTTGCATTTTGATGCTGGCAATACACGGATCTGTGCAATCTGCGGTGCTTACCATCGATCGCAGTGCAAATACCCAGCTCTCTAACAGGCTTGGTTCATTATTGACTACAGCCTCAGCATCCATAAATGTGTTAAATCTGTGGTTTAGCCCTGTTTTCAACATGCAAGAAACATTTCACACCCTCATTACCAGGCAGGTGGACTGCTGTAATTCCCTGCTTTCTGCCATCAGTTAAAAAAGCCTCTCCTGCTTACAGTTCATCCAAATACAGCTGCTGGAATTTTAACTGGTCCAAAGAAACGTGATCACATTTCACTGATGCTGGCTACCTGTTGCTCTTTGAATTGAGTTTAAAATTCTTCTGCTTACTTTTGACATCCCGAGAGGCCCCCCCCCCCCCAGTCACACGTCTGACCTCTTGTTGTCTCCCCTGCTGTCCTCTGCGGTCCACCGATGCCTCTCTGCTCATCGCTAAAACGTCTAGACATAGACACAGAGGTGATAGAACCTTTGAAGTTAGAGCTCCTAGACTTTGGAATGACTTGCCCGATGAGATCAGAGCTGCGAACTCTGTTTCATCTTTTAAATCTCTTTTAAACACCCGTCTTTTCGGAGCCGCGTTTCAGTGAATTATTTATTACATTGTTGGTGTTTTATTGAGTGGGATTTTTAAATCAGTTGCTCTTTCATTCATTTTTGTTTTTATTTGTCCCCGGCTTTTTATTGCTTTCGTTGTGTAAAGCCTTTTGTAACTGTATTTGAAAAGTACTAAATAGATAAATAGTTGATATTTTTAAAATATTATTATGATATTATTATTATAGCTTTACTCTTTACTGACACTCTTATTATTATTAGTATTAGTATTATTACAGTATTGAGACAATAATTTAACACATATCACTGCCCTAACTTGAATCATCCAAAACTATTTTTTTATTTTCTATTTTGCAAATGTAAATCCCTGTAAAGCTCTCAGATTTTATCTGTTAGAAGTCTGATGGAGACCCTGGACATTAAGTTTTAGTTACAGACTTAAAAGTTTTGAATATTTTTGCGGTATCATGCTGCTGAAGGTGGCATTAATGACCGTTCCACTCTATCCACAGTTGGTCCTGTATGATCGATTGATCTCTCTCCGCCAGCTTTTTGCCTGGTAGAGTCCTAATTAGAGAATGCAGTTCTGCATGGTTTCTGTAGGGGGCACTGTCTTGTAACGCAGAGAACAGTCCAACAGGAGCAGAGAGAATAACTATGCATAAGTTATATCTGCATGTTTGTCTTGTCCGTCAGTGTTTTTGAGGACTTTGATCGTTGTGTGTGTGTGTGTGTGTCCTCTCTCAGGCCGAGTACGTACAGCTGGTGACGGAGCTGAGGATGACAAGAGCCATCCAGCCTCAGATAAATGCCTTCCTACAAGGATTCCACACTTTCATCCCCCCCTCACTTATTCAACTGTTCGACGAATACGAATTGGTTAGTCGTCCTCCTTTGACCTTCCTGTCTTTTTTTTCTACCTTTCCTCCTCCTCCTCCACTCTTGCACCGTCTGTCACAGTAGGTGTTCACCCCTCGTTCCCTTGAGTCTGCCAACCCACTCGCCTCTGATGCAGGGATTGATTAGCCATGTCTTGGGGGTTGGGGTGGGGATGTCACCTTGAAGCTCCTCCCTCTTCTCCAACTCCATTAGGAGGGGGTCTTTTTTCTGTGTGTGTCGGCAGATTTCCCTTCCTCGCTCCTGTGAGGATCAATAGTGTAGCACGGTGATTATCCCAACCTGGATTTGTTGGACATACCTCGGTCATCCTGTCATTGGAGGGCAACTGGCAACCGAGGAGCCTGTTTTGTGTTTTAACAGCACTGCAGCTGTTTTGCTCCAACTCGGATCAGCCACTTTCAGTAGTATAAATGTGCACCAAAACGATGGCAATCGTCTAAATTTTTCTTATCGACAAAAATATCCTATATCCCTCTAGATTTACTGTGCATAGTACATAGTAATTCTACTGCTGTACTGCTGCTGAATTTTGAAAATTGTAGTTCAAGCTGAAACAACCTAATAATTCAACAACGACCATGTGCTAATGATGGCAGAGAGTTCCCAAGCCATCTCAGACACAGATACAGTGATGGGCACTCCTGAAAGAACTACAATCATTTGGAAATACTGGAAATATTACAACTGTGGCAAAAATTTGGAGCCTCGATAAAGTTGCGTGCAAGCTACAGTAAATCTACTGTTCCCGCACTGGCTACCTGAGGACGCATCTCAAACATGCATCCAAATGAGCATAGGTCTGATGTCTGGAACTCCACCCAAACCACTTCTTGTATCATATTTTGCACAGTAATGTGTAGGTATGTAGGAAATTGAATGTACAGTAGCCCAGGTTCCCCCCAGGAGGAGCTGGAAAACACAGATGGGGATAGGGAGGTCCAGACCATCTTGCTTAAGAGGCATTTATCTGAGGCCTCACTCAGATAAATGTCAGAAAAGAGAAGAATGGATGGACGATCCACATGTAATGCTGCTTCTTTCTAAACACATTTTGATTTTCTGCTGGATTTATGCAAAGGTACCTGTGAGATGGTGAGATGTGTGCATCTTTAACAATTGATGCAGGCAATGGGCTATTTTTAGAAAACCTGTTTAGCAATTACACAGCATTGTATTCATCTTATCAAAAGTGTGTGTATGTGTGTGTGTTTGCAGGAGCTCCTGCTGTCAGGGATGCCTGAGATCGATGTGCAGGATTGGTGCCGGAACACTGAGTACACCAGTGGTTATGACCCCCAGGAGCCAGTCATCCAGGTGGGCTCTTCTTCCTTTAATCCTTTAAAACAAGACTATTAGATTTCACCAGAATCATCTGGGTTTTTAGTAGCTACTTACTGCTACTTTTAGTAGCACTTTACACTGAGATATCTGATTCTGTGTGCTTTCCTGTTAACTGTCAGCTAATCTCTGCATGTTTTGCAGTGGTTCTGGGAGGTGGTGAAGAGCCTGACCCAAGAGGAACGGGTTCTTCTGCTTCAGTTTGTCACAGGAAGGTTTGTCTGCTGTATTGACACTGCAGTTGTTGATATTAAACAAAATGTGTGGCTGTCTATTGTAATAAGGCATCTTTCTCTGTCAGTTCCAGGGTTCCTCATGGTGGCTTTGCTTACCTGATGGGTGGCAGCGGTTTACAAAAGTTCACGGTTGCTGCAGTGCCATACACCTCCAACCTACTGCCTACCTCTAGCACCTGGTAATGACTATTTCTGTTGACTTAGTTCTATTCAAGTCTGCAGTGTGCAGGTCTGGTCTTGAGTTCTTTTTGAGATGTTTATATCATTATACTATTATTTATTTATTTTTTTAAATTGCCCTTTTCCTGCCCAATCACATGCCAGTCTTGTCGTAGATTGGATGAGCTGCCCTGCTATCAGTCAGCCATCAGTTCCCCACAGACAAAACATTTTTGTAATAACTTTATTGACAGTTGCAGGTACTGCTTATTTTCCTTTGTGTGTGTTTGGGGTAATTTTCTGAAAAGAACTATGTAATTTAGCACTAATTACATATTATTGGTGTTTGAGACAATTTTCAGGGGATGTTCTTTATATCAAAAGTTAAAATCTTGATGACTGAGAAAACTGATGCAAATCCATTTAAACCAGAGTTGATATATTTTAAAAAAAATATTTCTAAAATTGTTTGCTTCAATTTTCGTTCAATTTTTTTTTTCATTTTTGCATGCTCTGCTGACCTGCTGTATACATGTTACACTTGCAATTATTTGGAATAATTATTTGGAAGTCTACCAACTGGACATTTTTCCTGCAACTGTTATAAAATTGCATTGCCATTTCCATTAACCTTACATATCAGTTTCTTTCTGGGAGATTCTAGGAAAGTAGGGGACCTATAATTATAATGAGTTGCTGAATACTTTTACTTACAGCATTTTGGCAAGTATACCAGTAAAATGCCTCTTGCCTACCTGTTTGTATTCCTGAGGGAACATAAACTTTTCAATCAGCTGATTCCTTTCTGCATACACATTAACTGTTGAGACTACAGCACTGAGCATTTCCCACTCGTATCACCAATTAGACTTTCTAAATCTACAGGACCGCACGGCATGATTATCTATCACAGTCGACTCTCACTATGAACAACAGTAACCCTGTAGGAAGAATATAAAATGTGCGCTGTTGTGTTTCTTTGACTCGTTGCAACTGCTCACAGTGAGACAACACTTACTGTAAATGTTCTTATAGCTGTGGCTCAGTGGCATACTTCTACTGTGCTCGGAAGCTCAACAGTGCTCCAGAGCTGTAGGTTTGATCTTCACGGGAAGAAACTAAGCATTCTGATTATTCCTTGCTCTACCCCCTCAACCTTGGAACGAGTTAACAGACCTACACAGTACAAGTCACGCAACAGCCTTGACAGAGGGAAAGTTGACAAATGCTACTGAGCACTAGAGGGCAGTATGTCTCTTCATGGTATGTGGCACAAGGTTGTGGCATTTCGCGTCCACTGGTGGCACAAAACAGGGAGCGATCTCTGCCTGGCAGAACGCGCATCAGATAATTCCTACCGGCTCTCCTCCATCAGCTACATAAGAGCCATCGTGACCACAGCGTTACACAGGGTTGACCATGCTGCCCACACACGCACACACACACACACACACCTACCCTGCTCTCACTTTTGCTTTCTCTCCTATCCACAGTATCAACATGCTGAAACTGCCGGAGTACCCGAGTCAGGAGGTCCTGAGAGATCGGCTCCTGGTAGCTCTGCATTGTGGGAGCTACGGGTACACCATGGCGTAAACATCACAGCAATTCCCACTACCAAGAGGGTCTGCAGACTCATGAAACGCTCCCTCCTCTACAGACACTTGTTTTTGTAGTCGGGCACTGCTTTTGAGAAAAAGGAAATCCACATTCTTGTTAATTAGCTGCTGGAGAGGCACAACAGACTGAACGGAGGCCAAAGGCCCTGGATCTCCACTCATACCTATGCCAGAAACTTCTCTTTTTTTGGAACTGAAGGTGGTATCAGGTAATTTATGCAAGTAATAATTTAATATCTTTAAATTAGACTATTTTCATGCATACATTTATTTGAGGAAAAAAAATGCATTTATGAAATGGATGCTCTACTTAAACGCAGGATAATAATCACAATAAACCATATTCATGCAAGCTTACTGAATGTTAAACAACGATTCAGGAAATTTCCATATGGAAGCAGTATAAGATTGATCTGTTTTAAACATGCAATCAATCAAACTGCATCATATCCATATCACAGGTTCAAAGTGCAGATTTATTTAAAGAGCCTGCATCAGGCCCACATGCCAGCACACTGGTATAACAGAATAAATCAAAATTTAGTTTTTGCATCAATTTACATTTTAAAACTTTTATTTATTCATTATTATTTTTTCATTCTTTTTTGTGTCCATCTCCCTATTTCCTCAGTCCTTTTATTGTGTTTAACAAAATGAGCCAAACTTCTCACCCCAGTGTTAAAAAATACTTCTCATGGTGTGCTGCTGTGACAGTCTCCACTCATCTGATATGGCACAGTCAACCCCAAGAGATGAGAGCATTAGGGCGGTGCAACACTGACTGGGTGCTCGGCTCACAGTCGCCATTCCCGTTCATCCCAAATTTGTGGGATGTGGCTGAGGTCAGGGCTCTGCGCAGTCCAGTCAAGGTGTGCCATGGCAAACAAGGAAAGCCATTTCTCTATGGACCTGGTTTTGTGTTAAGTTGAAAAGGGCAAGAGGCACAAACAAATTGTCGGAAGTTGGAGGAACACTGTCGTCTAAAATATCAGTGAAAAAAATATCATTGTAAGATGTAGCATCAAGATTTATCACTGGAACGAAGGAACTCTAACTAGGAGAAAAACCCCCAGTCCAAATCCAAAAATATAAAATGTGTCCAAATATATAGTATTAAAGTGCAAATAATGATTATACTAAGAGAAACAAACATAAAATGAAATGACAGTAATTATCAGCTGGCAAAATGTATTAAATTTGCCTGGTTTTTAGATGAATAAAAATTAAGGATTATTTCCTCACCAGATTTTCAAAAATTATGTGTGGAGAAGGGTGTTAAACAGCATTTACATTGTCACGTAAACACATTTAATGAAAACACAGGTGAACACTTAACTGAGTAAATGAAATGTATGATTCGCAGTGTGGGGGTGGTGGATTTGTGACCTTAGTATTTCTAATGTCCTGGCTATGGTCCTGTGCCCGCCCACACAGAAATTGCACCAATCAAATTACAGTAAAGACATTGTCAGCTGCTGGAGGATACCAATATCCGGGGTGCTATCACTGCAGGAAAATAGATAAAGCATTTCTTTTCTTTTAGGCCTTTACAGATTTGACCAAATAGGTAAAGATTGTAAAATAAATGCCAACGATAAATATTAGTACATTTCTTCGCAAAAATAAGCTTTGATTTCACTTTGAGTTAGCTGTATCTAAGAACCGTGTGTGTTTAAACACATGTGCAGACTAAACACACTGATGCAGGTATTGGAGATACTGTATGGCCATTCATCTACACAGCTGCCTGAAAATATATCCATCCCTGTAGCGTAAAATGCATGTGTCATGTGGTTTACTGTGAAATTGTTTGTCATTTTTGAAGTCAGTATTTTGCTGTCATCTGTACCTGTGCTCCACAAATGGCGATTTACGTTAGTGATAGATTCCTGTTTGTATTAGTACCTGTTTGGTCGACTTTTGTGAGGAACCATACAACATATCTACATACTGTATCTACATAGCTGCATATGTTTGGCTTGCAGTGCCAAAAAGTAGAAGCTGGAATGGTTTTAAATATATTTTTTAATTTGTATTTTGCCTACAACAAAGATGCTGAAAATGTGTTGGAATTCTAAAAGGAATAGGGATCGTGCCATGAATGTATCTGCTAGCTTAGTTTTCCTTCTTTTCTTTGTAAAGGGAATGTACATATTGATTTACATGCAATCCAGTTATCAAGCAGTATTGTTTTGAATGCATCTCCCAAAAGCTTTTTTAAAAAGATGGTTGTTTATTGAAAATGGAACATTTATATATATATATATATATACTTCTGTAAAGGTCTTCAGTATCAGATCATGTAGTTTACGTTGAATATGTGTTGTGCTTTGAGATTTTATCCAATAAAACTTGTTTTGACCAGTTTGGTATTTGGCTACAAGCTGCACAGGAGAACACATCTCAAGTGTGGGGATTGAAAGAAGGTACTATGGATGCGGAGGGAGAATGTACAGGCAGCTGATGTGCAGCCTGCTTGTGTGTGTGTGTGTGTGTGTGTGTGTGCGCATGTGTGAGTATGCTCATGCAAAGCTATGTGTTTGCCTGGGTAGACATATGTGGCCACAGCGTGAGTGCTGTGTTGGGTCACCAGTTTATAGCAGCAGGTCTGCTGCTGCTAAATGGCCCCTAACCAGTGTTTAGCTACTCCAACATCTGCTGCAGCTCTGTCCTGACAGCACATTACACAGGTTCCAACCTCTGCCTCACCCCTCACCCTTTTACAACATCAGACAAGAAAACAACCATACATCCAATCAATGCATTTAAAAGAAATATTACCTCATGGAAGTTAGAGAAAAAAACAACAAAACTGAAAAAAATACATCTACCTGGTCTACCAAGGATTAGGGTTAGGCAGTAACCCTTTACTAATTATTTTTTTCTGACAACACAACAAAGTGCAAAATTAAAAAAAATATATATGGCAAGAGATGGAAGAAGAGAGTTGTTTTGTTGCTGTTCGGAGATTCTGCACTCATCATTATGCACTACAACATTAGTCTCACATTTAGGCCTTCAGGCAGTTGTAGCTTACGGGCATCTGTGCGCATTAGCCCATCCTCCTCCTTAACCCTGCTGTATTACTGTAGGCTAAAGCCATGGGTACATTTTGCTTCTGTGAACTACAACCACGTTTCAACTTTCCCCTCCCACCGAAAACACGAGGAAAGGATGCACAGAGAGAGGAGACACCCGCTCAGGAGAGGTTCGTCTCTGATGATGGCAGCACAGCTGGATCATCTGTCAGTCTGATTGTAAAGCTCTATGGTGACTTATGTTTGTTTGGAGTTTGTATTTTCCTATATACACACTGTCCAAGTAGTACTGAGAGTGCACACTTAGCCTGCAAAACAGTTTTTTTTTTGTCTGTCTGTACGCTTCAATATGTTTACGCTGTTTGGCACATTGATTAAAACCTGCCTACATTTATTTGCACTGCATTTGTTGACAATGTGTTTGTAAATTCACTCTTCAAAATGCCAGGTTACGATTAGGATGTTTTACAATGTTTCGTACAAATAATTTATCTGCTCAAATGTTGTTAGTATTTTTCTACCCACCAGTGATTTTCAGCCTCATATGTGACTGATTGGAAATGACTGAAACCAGAAAATTTGAATGTGTTTATTGCTGAAAGGCATCAGACTCTCCTCCTCTCCCCAACTAAAATATTGGTAGAGATTAAAAGAGAAAATGGGCTGACATATAATGTAGAGGAAAATCATTCCAGTGAAATTAGAAAGTTGTTTATGTTCTCTTGTCAGTCAGACCTACAGCGCCACAATTTTCAACTGGATGGTGAATCTGACATAAAATTTATTTGTCTGGATGGTATTAAATCACAGTGAGGTTGTGATGTAGTTTCAGATCTGCTGCAGCATCCAATCACCAACTGATTTCCAATAAAGGGACATTCTGGTTTTGGTCTCGTGTAACCTTGATCATGGCTCAGAGATCCCTTCAGGCTGCTCAGAGCAGATATAAGAGTTTTGGTTCGGCCTTCGAAAGGTGGATTGGAATGATTTGCCAGTCAAGCGAGGCTTGAAGAGAGACGAATGATCAAATAGGAGAATCTGGACATACTGTAAGAACCGGATACTTGATCTCAAAGATGGCTCTTGGCTCGCTTGAATGAAAATTCTTTGCCTGGCGCACAGGCCAAAAAGTTTTCTCGCTTCCAGGTTTTGATCTGCGTCGTGTGCATGCTCTTGCTCAGCCAATACACTAGGGTGATCTCATGAAAAGTTCCAACGGGGCATGAAAAATTCTGACACATAATGGATATTTGATTTTAATGAAAGGCTGCAGTAAAGGAAAAACCATATGTCTGCCTAACCTTATTCCTCAACAGAGTGCCTGGTCCCCATGACAACCCTTAAACTTCTCCAATAATGGACTGCACTCTTCTTTAAACATAGGTTGCTTTCCATGGCAACAACTTCCTCACAATGTTAGTCCTCTATTGCCAGCGTTTCAAGTGCTACCTGTTTGCTGCTGGCAAGTCTGAAAGGAAAGACAAAGGACAGGTCTGACATCTTTTTCACAGCTTTGTACAATGACTTTGTCACGGTGTCAGAGGCAGCATGGTATGCCTTCAGTTTTACTAAGCTACAGTTTGTCTGTCTGCTGGTTACTGCCGGTATATTAACAGTTAAGGCCTAAGGTAATGGTCTTTGGCCACATACTGTATAATATACCACCTGTCTTTGGTCACTATTTATCTCATATCTCGCACTATTTAAATATTAACTGATGACGAAACGACCATTTATACAAATAATGTGTCAGGGACTTGAACAATGAATACATGACATATGATTAATCATCAAACAAGCAGAGAGAACAGGGGTGGCCTTTGTAAGCAGTCATCATCAGTTCTTTAGCTTTTCAGCATAAATTATGAGGGGGCATTTACACCCACCATGTCTGGTTTGATTCAAATTAACTGGTGTGTCTTTGTTTGTGTGTCTAGTTTAGTTTGATTCGATCAGAGCGGGGGGGGGGTCTGTAAACCACTGGAAGTCTGGTATAGACAAATTGAACAAAACTACAAATGACAAAACAAAATGGACACCAAAAGAGCACGACCTGTAGCTCACTTTGGAACAATTTGTAACCCACATCGAAAAATATACAATGTAGCTTTTATAGAGCTAAAGGACAAAAATTATGCAATGCCCATATGGACTCAGAATCTGATAAACTGGCCCAGTGGGTCTGCTGCTGGCTCTCCATTAGCTTAACTAACTGTCTTCGTAAAGAAATAAAGTTTTGGTGACTCCGCTGGAGTCAAGGGCATTCCAGCGTTGCGGACATATTTAAGCAGCGTGCCCTGCATATACAGCAGCTTTATATCAGTAGCCTAATTATTGAACTCGCTTAATCTAGTCCTTCGTTAATTAAATCATTTCACCTCAAGCACAGAAGAATGCACAAAGGGTCAGCACAGTCAGCCCATGCTACTTGTCACCCATGTATGTTTAAAGCCACATGGAACCCACATCCTGTGGTCTACGAGAACAGACATGTATTGCTATCATATGTTGACTTTTACAGACATGTTTCTCTTTGTAACATACTGTCTGTGCTGTATTTTTGAAATTACAGTCAAATGATGGGGCTCCTCTGTGGCTGTAAATCCACCGTTTCCCATTCATTATGTTGATTATGCCACAGTTTAATAATGGATCTGAAGGGTTTTTTTTACACTTCTCATTACAGCATAAAAGATCTCTAACACAGCGTTTTGCGACACTGTCTTATTGCAGAGCTGTACACAGGGCATTGATTTGCTTAGCTCCCCCCTTGCCCTGCTCTCCCTTTCTCTCTCTCCCACAAATACATTGACAATGGTCCCATTATTAGGAGTACGAGGAGTAATCCCACTGCATCATTGGCCTGGTGGACCATCAAAAAATCCATAAAATTTTTACTGTACTCGGCAGGCAAGCACAACTTGGCATAACACTGGTAGTTTCCTCTTTAGCTGTGCGTGTTCCTGCAATGTTTCTCAGCATGCCCCCCCCCCCAACCCCCCACCCCTTTGGGCAGCCACCGCCACAGATAGAATCTAATTCTGTGGGAAACACTGAAACCCCAACACAGGTGATCCACTCTCTGCGCCTGAACGCTGAACTTCTGCTTCTTTATCTGCTGGCTCAGTTTTCTCCTGATTGCTCCATGTTTTCATGACAGAGATAGATTCACTTCTGCAACTTTCCCCCCATGGAGTTATTGCCTCTGCATCCACGTCTGCTGATTACATCTGCTCAACCCCGCGCTCTCACACACAGGAACACACTCAGGCTGCTGCTCTCCTGCACAGCAACAACAACCACTTTAATTCGACACCTTCCTCTGCCCCTTTCCTCCTCATTCCCTCATTCCCTATCTTCTGACTTTGTCTTTTCTGCCTCCCCTCCTTACTGTACAACACACACATATACACATTATGTCCTCTTAGCTTGCAATAGAACAAAGCAGGTAAGTCTTCTCTCCAAGTAGCAGGACTATGGCATATTCCACAAAGGCAACAGCAACACCTGAAAGCATTAGAGTCAGTCAAGCACACATCCAGAGTAGTTCAACAAGGGCTGTGGCCTTAAAGGTGCTTCATTCTTTGCCAATGAAAGATGTTTCTTGCTGAGAGCATGTGGTGGTGATGGTGGCTTGCCAAGAAATTCAGGTTACAATATGCCCTCTGACTTTAGAGCTCATATGGGGTTTGTCTCCAAATCTGCCTTTATCACCTCCAAATATCACTTGCAAGTGCGACCATTTCTCTTTCAAATGACACTGAAAAAAACAACGCACAATCTAATATTGAGCAGGCTCGACTGTAACACTAGCTGGTGTACCCAAAAACGCTATAAATCAGCTTCATCTTGAAAGTATTTCCACACTTTATGGATTTGCAGCCAACATATCAGCCATGTTTGATAGCACAAGTCTCAAACCATCACACCCAGTAATTATTACTGCAGGCAGCTCATTCGTCGCAGAGGGGAGGATTGAATGGTTATTAGGATTCACCTTGTCCCTTTCATACCCTTGATTGGATTATAGGTGGAAGACACAGGGGTGTGTGCATTCATGAATGCTTACTAAGCATTTAGGAAGCTAAAATGCACAACGGAAGTCAGCAGGAAACTAGCAGTTGATTAAAATTTTCATGCACTGATCGAAGTTGTAGGCCGCAGGGTCATCCCACGACTGCAGTGACCGAATGGATGATGGGAAACACTGAGCAATCACTGAACCAATATACTATTACACTCGTCTATTTATTTCAAGGGCACAATTAAAAATAACCACGCGTTGACCGAAGTGCTTTGTAAACCATTCAGCTATAAGAAGAGTAACAAACAATAACAAAAGTACAACCAAAACCAAAGAAGAAGCCAAACTAATAAAAACAACCAAGCAACATTCCAATGTAGGGAAATGAGATAAAAATAGAAAAACAAATCGAGATACTATAGAAAATTATTATTAATCAATAATTTATTAAAGTTTATCAAAGATAAGTGCCTATGGATTTCCAAATGGAGCGGGGGACACTGGCCTGAGAGTGGACAGAAGACTGATAAGTATGTGGTTGCCATACTGTGAAAACAAATAAAAGAGATCAAAAATTGCTGTGGGATTTGACAGGTAACCAGCGCAGTTAAGATAGTGTGAGTGAAACTTGTTCTCTTTTACTCGTACCATGTTAAAAGTCTAGCTGCGGCATTTTGAATCAGTTGGAGGCAAGGAAGTGATGACCCGTTTACTCCAGTGAGGAGGGAATTACGACAATCGATTCCGGAGGAGATGAAAGCATGAATGGTAATTTCCAGGTCTTTATGAAAGAGGAACGATTTAACTGCTGATGGATGTGAGGTAGAAGAAACTCAAGCTGACTGCAGAACCAATCTGTCAAATTTTAAAGCTGAATCAAAGATCGCTCCCAGATATATATATATTTTTTGCATTTGTACAGAGAGGTAGGAGGCAAACAGTGACAACACCTGGCCCTGAATGCTGATGCGATTTAAAAAGGTGGAAACAGACGATATGATCAAATTTAACCTGCATATTTACCAGAACATGACTAGAATTGATCAAGTTTTGGCTAACCACCAATGTAACCATTCAATAATGAGCTATTTACAGTATGACTAATAAAATGCTTTGACTAGAAATTATGTATAAGCAAGAAAGGAAAAAGGTTCAAAAGTATCAAGAGTGGTATTAGAAGGAATTGCTGTCTTTTGATACAAATTAAGGTAGACCAGCCCTCTTAAAGCTTGGAAACCAGTCAAAAAAAGACCAAGTGTGACTGAGCACAGATGACAGACACTAGGGTGGAAATCAGGAAAAGGACACCAAAAATATTCAACATGCACTTTGCAATTGTTGAAAAGTTGAAGAAAAGTTGAAAGTCAGTAGTCAACCATGTAGGCATCCTCTTACCCTAATATTACCATCAGTGGTCTAGCAACTCAACCCCACAGGAAAAGGACAACATTTAATTGATGACATTGCAAAGAACCCACAATGCTCCTTGATGTTGCAAATCTTTCAAAACTTCCTCTGTAAAAAAGCCTGAAGTTCTCGGATTCCAAGCAGTGAGGAAAATCTCCTACAGGCACAAAGCACTTTTTCATTTACACACAAATTATTCTTTTTGTCCCTTCAGGTATTCTGGGGGCGATTGACTCTGCCAAGAGCCCAAATCTCTCTGAGACATCCTCAAATCTCCCCGAAATCAGTTCTGTTGACATGTCTGGCTCCTAGAGACATGAATTATACAAAACAGCCAGAGAGGAAACAGAGAAAGGCATGGCAGTTGTACTCAGAGGAACAGGTACATATATCCATAATATGTCAGGGAATATAAAGCAGTGTTTAAAAACAGCTGGAGTTTGAGATTCTCATTGATTTCATGGAGAAAAAGAACATGAGGGATCAGAAACATTTTAAAGTTGAATTCTAGGGGAAAAATGAAGATGAGATTTATTTCACCTCAGTTTACAGAATGTGTAACTGGAAGAGTTCTACCCTGTCAAAGCACTGATTGGTACAGAATGTTCAAATATGGATCAATGATACTGTACGTAAGGCACGTTTTCTTTTGTTTTTCTGACAGGATATAAAGAGCAGCCAAGTAACCTAAGAATTAATATATGCATTAAGGTCCATATTAGATGACTGAGCCTCACAACTTACATTTAGGGTGAACTTTTAGCACCAACACAGAGAGTTGTGGTGTCCTTTATATAGCAAAGGAGACTGTAAGAGGTGATTGATGGATGTGGGGCATGGCAAATTTACACATTAGTGTGGGTTCCGCAAGATGTTGGAGACCCGATGTGGTCTTCTGCCTCGAGGTTCAACATGATGTGCATTCTGAGATGCTTTTCTGCTCGGTGGTTATCTGAATTACCATAGCCTCGCTGACAGCCTGGTCATTCTCCTCTGACCTCTCTCATCAACAAGGCTTTTTCGTCTGCAGAACTGCTGCTCACTGGATGTTCTTTGCTTTTTACACAATTCCAAGCAAAAACTTTAGACTATAAAATCCCAGGAGATCTTCAGTTTCAGAAACACAACAGCTTGTCTGGTGCCAACAATCAGGCCACAGTCAAAGTCACTGAGGTCAGATTTTTTCCCACATTCTGATGTTTGATGTGCACATTAACTGAAGCTCCTGATGTATCTGCATGATTTTATGCCTGCTCTGCTGCTAAATGATTGATTGATATGATAATTACTTGAATAAAGAAGAAGTATTTGCTGAGTGTATAGCACTTTGCTGTAAGAACAATACTGTACAGTGCATATAACTAATGTACTGCAGATTACTGCTCTGACGTACTGTATCTTGTGATGTTTTTTGAAATAACAAGTGCTCAGGTCTCCCTTGAAGATGTGCTCTCAAACTTCATGCTTATTACCTAGTTTTCTATGAGTAATATTTGCAAGAGAGGTTTGATCTGAGCACAGAGCATATATCCATTCTCAGGTGCTCCACTGAACCCTTTGTTGTTAGGGATGTACTTTGCACAGAGGTGGTGTTTGCAGCAGATGCAGGTATCACACCCCCCCGCAGCTCCCCCACTCTGAGTGCTCCTCATTGAAGCAGACTGCCGCTCTCACTGCTGCTTACCGGGATTGGGCTGCAGCCTTAACATGCTCTGGCATCCTCGTTACAGGAGCTGCCTTCACCCATTAATTCAGTCAGAGCCTTGACAGCCAGGCCTCAGAGATAGGGCCGGTCGGGTGGTGGTGGTGGTGGTGGGTTGGGGATTGAGTCACAGCCCTATAAGGTAACAAGAAAAACAGGCTTTGCCACAACACCGAATTGTCAGTCATACTGAATATTCAGAATGTGTCATCTCGTCTGAAAAGCACTTGCCACTCCATCTGCTCACAGTCAAGAGAGAGGCTTCTGTCTGTACGCAGGAGCCAGTGTCGCTCCTGTGCACAAGAAACCCCAGCAGATTTGCTTTCACATCACCTAACCAGTAAACGTCTGAAGTTCTGCACCCCAACCATGTACATAACACCGGTATAGAGGCAATTTTCATCTAACAGCACGCCTTCCAAAGTGTGGAAACCATTTCATAATTTGTCATATTTGGTTATGAATCACTACAAGATACTTTGTAACTCGGGTTACATATTTGGCTAATATTCTTTATCCACCTTGATCTGGTCAAGCAACAAAACCTTTTTGTTTTTTAAGCTTGCATCCCATGTTCTTGCATAATGCACCCCTGCCACTGGTATGGTTTTTCCCTGTTTGCTAAAGCCTTTCTGTAGGAATCACAGCACTGCACACTTAACTTTACATATTCTTCATACTTCATCAAATCCTTCATCAGTACTTTGTAAAAGTAAAACAAAGCTTTTGAAAACACTTCAAATAAACATTAATCTCCCCCTTCGGAGAGGCTGTGAATATTCTCATTTGCCCAGGTCATGGTTATCTCAAGGAAGAGACTTCGTCAGACAAGCTCACCCTAGTCAGACCAGCATGAACTGATGAAGCCTCTTGGATGAGAGGTGAAACATCTTCAAGAGTGAAAAAGTAAGTCCAGTTGATTTCGATTAAAATTTCCTTGAGATCACCCTTCTGAGGCTTGGCCGAGTCTTGTCTTTTTATGCGCAATGACTTCTTCACCTCATGCTTGTGCATCTCTTCTGCATCTCCAGTGCTGTGATTTCTGTGTATGAGATCAAGAATACGTTGTTCTCATGGCTGAATTTGTATGTTAAATATGAAATGTAAAAATGCAAAGCACAGACTGGAAGGTCAATCATTAAACAAAAGTTCCCCGGGCCGGTCAGCTGTCTCTCCAGGTGGCAGCCTTGTGTGGACACTGGAGGGCAGAGAGGGAACACCCCTGCTTGTTCTTTTATGCAGATATCCTCCTCCTCCTCCTATGGCTCTGGTCTCAAAGGAGAGGTCAGGGTTATGGTCAGGGTCACCTTTCTTGTGTTTCTTTTCCTGCCTTGAGCACTATGAAAGGGTCAGCCCATCAAAGCAAAGATTAACTACTCTGTGTGTGTGTGTGTAGGTTTGTATGGATTCTCCCATACCCTGGCCTTGCCTCTTTTTGCTTGGCAGTCATGAATACACATTAGTGACGGAATGCCTTCAGGAGGTCAGTAGTTCAGAACAGTAATCATGTTTCTGTATTTGAACTCTCTCCACCTCTGTTTGACATTGGCTCTGATGTTGCCTCTCACCGAGTGTGCTGGGTTAACGTTTCTTGCTACCACACTTGCCCACCCCTCATCTGCGGAGCTGGGCTTTAGGGTGTCTTCATCAGGCCTGCAGGCTGCTGATATGCCTTATCGATTTTACAGCTCTCTTTGTCCAGCTTCATGTCAAGCAATCACATCCAGCAAAGACCTTTGGGGCCAAATTTTCTTCCAACCATGTGATTGGCATAAGTCCAGCGTAACATGATTACTGCTTTTTTGTGATTAAATTTTTATTATTCTGTGTTTGGCCTGCAGAATCTGATCTTTTCTTAGTGATCTTTTAAAATGAAACTTTCACAACTTAACAGTCACTTGACTTTTCTCATCCTCAGCCTGATTCCAAGTCTTGGAAACTGAGGTCCTAAGCAATATTATACCTTCTGGATTTTGTATATGTCCTTTTCTGGACTTGGACCAACAATTCCTCCAAATTATGATAACAACACTGTTCTGATCTTTCTGGCAGTGTCCTGAGCTAGTACAAGCCCACTTGTAACCTTTGGTTTAGTGAGGACAAAACCTTGGTGCTGGGGAAGGAAGACTCAAAGTCACCTTAACAGTCTGTCACTGAAAGGTAAAAAATCCCCTCAAAAATATTGCAAAGATTAGAAATTTGATATGGAGAAACTTGTCCATGTGCTAGCATTTTGAATCACTGCAATTCTCTGTAGATCAGATCTTAGATCTCAGCACATAACTCATTTCACTGGTTAGCACTCTGAGAAATAATTAACTTTAAAATCCTACCATTGGCCAATAAGTCACTGATCTGCTGAACTGGTATGAACCTTGTAGACTGCTCAGGTCACAGGACCACTGCCTGTTCACTAGTTGTTGTTGCCCTTAAAAGTAAATATGGCGAGTCTGCCTTTTGCCTTATGCTGCACAAATTTGAAATAAAATGCCAGAAGATCTGGCAAACAGGACTGAGCACCTTGAAGTCTTTATATTTACACATTTATCGCATATATATTTGTTCCGTCGTTTTTTTCAATTCACTTTCATACAGTGTGCCTTGAGTCTTTTAATTGCTTGCTTTTGCTTGGGCTCTGTAAAGCATTTTGGGTTGCCAGGGGTATGAAATGTGCTAAACAACTAAATTTGCCCTGCATTGCCTTGAGGTAGGTTTTTCTCTCAAAATTGTGGATATAAAGAAAGTAAGAAATAAAGATACTGGGAGGCAGACAGATAGGACGTCGATTCCCATTAGCCATTGTAAGAAAATGATAGAGCCTCAGCACTCTAAGAAAGATAACAGACTGCAACCTTTGACACTTGTTTCCAAACAATGAAAAGATGCATGGAACTCTTTCCTTTCTCATTTTCTGGAGACCGATATGCTTATACTCCTGGAGAACAGGGGGAGACACTCTGTGCAGAGTGGTGATATGTAGCGGAGCACTTTTGATCCATTGAGATGGTTACAGAAGCCAGATAAATTTTGCCACTGGCCAGCGTCCTTGGCAGCCCTGGAAACTCTGGATTAAAACATTGCTACCCCTCTCGTCAAGGTGATGAGTGGATGGAGGGTGTAATTGGGCCCGTAAAAAGAGTGACACCCGCTTCTGCAGCCACAGTTTTCTTCCTCCTCCTCTTTCCCTGCCTCCATCTATGGGCTTTGGGAAGATAAAAACAAAATGGATTGGTGCAATAGTAATGAAACAACTAGCTCTAAAGGCTGACGATGGGCTGAAGATGGACGTGAAAGCAAATGGGTGACAAAATAAGTGAATTCTGTTGAGCTAAATCACTCATGGTTTGTCTTATTTTCAGTATCTCACAAGTTTTTTCCAATGTATATTTGCTCATTACCTTATCATCAGTTTTCCTGAGAGAAAACGTACAATATGCTGATGGATTCTTGGAGGTCTTGGGAGTTTTTGGCAGTCTCAGGAGTTTTGTGTCGATCGTTTACCATGTGAAGTGATTATGTGGCAACTGGCCCTTTTGTTATCTTGGCAGAGCAGTCTGTTGTAAATAGCTCTGAAGTTATCTGGGCAGCACAGTCACTTGGAAAGGAGTAATTGGATAATTAATTTAGTCCTGGACAGGTGAGATGCATTTTTGTCTTGTCTGCCTTTCTGTGGCTCACAAGGTCCTATGGACATATGGCTGATGTGTGACAGCACAGGATAATTAAAGAGCCTCATTTACCCCCACACAAAGCATAATGGGTAATGAGTGCTCATGAAAGGGGAAGAGGGTTTGGCCCATGTACTTACTTAACATGTATCCGGACAATATTGGTCTTTTATTAAACCTGTGTTTTCTGTCTGTGATAGGTTTATAGGCATTTTCACTGATTACAAGTTCAGTGTAAATTTCATCAGTTCTCCAGCAGTTGTCCTCAGGAAGCACTTGATGAAGTGACTCCAAACATGATCAATGATGATCAATATTATTGAATATATAGCTTTATATTATTATTAAAATAATTGGTTTAAAATAACTAGCGTGTCCGTCAGACTGACTGTGGGCACGATTGTGCTGACATTAGCAGTGTAACATGCTGGCAATGATGATACATGCTAATTTCAAATTGGTATCATTGCCATCTTGGTTTCCCATGCTAATATTCTAGGCTGATGGAAATATCATAAAATAAATAAATAAATAAATTGTTCAGTTATTGAGTTATAGTCTGGACCAACAGAGCAGCATTGCCATCCCCAGGGCCACACCACAACTAATGCTATAAACAACTGCATAGTTGACATTAGGAAACCTTTCTTATCAAAAGAATAACTACTTGGTTTATGTGAAGAAACAACCATGATGTGGTGACAATAAAAGCTGCTATAAAGGAAACAAGCAGTAGGCTCTCTGTGTCAAAGTTGCATGCGTCATAGCCCCATCCAATCACCTATATGGTAAGTTCAAGCAATCTTTGCATTCCTTGAGTTAACAAACCAACATTTGCTTGTTAGCACTAAACACAAAGTGGGCTAATGAGGCTAAATATCATTTGTGTTGCATCAATTAAATAGTCAGAGGATCGCCAGTGTTAGTTGGAATGTCTACACAATATTTCATAGCAATCCATTAAGTAGTTGTTGAGACATTTCACTCAAAACCAAAAATCTCAACCTCATGGTGGCACAGAAAAAAGCTACATTTTACTAATTTCTGACCAAATCCAAAGGTTTGTCTTGATATGACACAAACATGTTGCACCCAAATGCTCTCAGAGCTCTCATGATTTTTAAAGCCATAATCAGCTAAATTTATCTTTAGGAACATGTGGTGGCAAAGCACAAATCTCTTTTTAAATTTTTTTATTTCACTTATCCATAGTTTCAACTTCAGAGGTTTAAATCACATTTAGGGGTCTATTTGTGTTTAATTTGTAAGATTTTTCAGCTGTTTATGTGGGATGCAGAGTTCACTTGAATTTTATTTTTCATTTACATATAAATTATTCATTATCAGCATATTTTCTGCTCATTAAAATTCATGAATGCAGAATGCTGTGCAAAGCATTTGTGATTTCTGTGAATATGCTGCACAACTTCCACCACCAGGTGGTAAGTGCAGAGTTTTCCTCAATCAACTTTGTCAACATTTCATGTGTTGGCCTCTTTATGTTTGTTACAAAGTAAAAACTTGTTGTGAAGTTGTTTCTAGTTATACTAATCAGCAAGGTGTGTCTGCTGTCCCGAACACGGCACTGGAGAACATGCTTACAATGTAGCTCACATAGAAAGAATGGAGCTCACTCATTGGCGCAGTATTTGTGCATGAGCGTATTTGCTTGTTGTTGTTTCTTGTGATGTTTCTTACTTTCAATTTTATCTTTATTTATTATTTTCACTTTCCACAAAAAAATCTTGTTGTATTAATACTGACAAAGTACATATATTGTATAAGATATGGAGGCTGAATGGGACAAATACTGGACATTGTTAGGGTCGACCTCTTATTCTTATTTCATTTATCATGTATTCTTTGATTAGGTTATGGCACCAAAAGTACCTAGTTAGGTTGATGAAAACACACTGGATTTGTCATGCGTTTCTCAGAGGAAGTCTGTCCACCAAATCTCATTGCCATCTTTTGCATGGTAAATGGGTTGACTTAACTTGTCCTCGCCGTGTAACATGGCTGCAACCACAGCTCCACCTCAGATCTGCCTGTGTCGCTTACCTTCTGAGAATTATCACCAGCTCTGCACCTTAATGGTGTGAATTCTAAGATGGCAAAACATCTTTACAAGGCAACAGCCACTGTTTACTTTGTTGTCATCTGATTTTAGTGTCAAGAATGAAACAGACAGAAATGTATGCCATTAGAATGACAGATAACTAAAAGAGCACAATAACCAGTGATGTATCAGGGATGTATCCCATTTCTAAACATTGACATGTCTCCCCTTCTGGAAAGCAGCAATTTCATCACATTCACTCCACTTAAGAGTGGGTCTGATGCGTGATATGGGAATCGTTTCATGCACGTGTGTTGCACTTTAGGTACTATTTTGCTGTGTTGTGGTTCCTGTGTTGGTGCTGGCATTTGGTGGTGGATGTCAGTTGTGCACAGCGGGATCATCCAGTATGGTTCTGACGACTGGAAACTCTGGGGTTCAGGCTACTTTATGGTGTTGAAGTGGAGCTAAGCATTGATCAGCAACACTTGCACATGTAAAGGACCATTATAATAGTTGTTATTAGACCTTTCGACATTTTTGTCAGATTTTCCTGAATCCTGGTATCGTGACATTCTTTTGGCATGTCTGGGTTTCATCCTACTCTCATCTCATTAGGCATAATAAAACAGGACCACACGGGAAGTCGTGAGGCTCCCCGTGGTCTGTGGTGTGCCTTGGAAAGGGGACTCATTAAAACGATTATTCTGATTAGTCGCTGAATGCATCCTGGAGTGAAAAACTCTAATCATCACACACTAACACACCCAACCCCGAGTGAAAACTAACCCTCACAGTTTACACAGCAATAATTCCAACATCAATGCTGAATTTGGGAAATTAGCCAAGTGGGCTCGTCATTAAATCCCTGTACTGAAAGAGGTGTAATGTGGAGTAGCTACAGGTCCAGTGGATTAAAGCAGAGTTGTCTTGCCAACATTTGTCATGTTGAATTAATGATTTCACTTGGTGAGAAGGAGCCAAGATCATGTCCTATCCTGCAGAAACATGATACTATTTCATTCTGTTTCCCTTTCAACATACGTTTGGTGCCTGTTTTACAGCGCAAGAGGGAAAGTAACTTCCCACTTTTGAATAAAAAATACAACAATTGTTACAAACTTTGAGTATTTTGTTTTGTATCAGATGCCACCCACCAGCCTTAAACAAGAATGATGATAGCACAGGGTGTGCACAGGTGGTGCAGGCATGACATTAAGATCCACCACTGAAAACACCACTCAGGATTCAATTCCTGGCAGCACTGGTTGTGTTTGTGGATGAGATGCCAGTAAGGGTTGCTGTCTCTTTCTCTGCACTTGCAATTATCTGTTGTTGGTACATGGTTGCCTGCATCACCATCATCATTAGAGTGGGAATGACAAGAACTGCAGCATAGATGGGAACACATGGCGTTGCAAATTAGAAGTAGAAAAAAAAAGGGAAAAAATGCAAACACAGATGAACGGGAAATAAGCACAGATGACAGAGGCTTCTCAAGTATACAGACTGCCAGAGATGGCGCAGTGCTTCTTAGTACTAAAGTCTTTGATTTGTCATCTTAACACTCGCTACCAATGTGCAGACATTGTCCAAACTGACAAATAGAAACAGAAAGAATCAGCCAAAAGCCAATATTCTGTTAGTAATAAGTAAAGGCCACCTACAAAACAGACACAGATAGATTTTATGTGATTCTATGGCCTTCGTAGTTACCAGATCTCAAAACAACTGAATAAAAACCTTATTTATGTTGGTGTTTCTGTATATAACACAACTCACACTGTTCCAAAATAGAACTACAAACAGAAGTACAAGTACACACGGGTGCACATATTCACATTTCAGGTCTAAAAGCATGCATCGTTCTCTGTGGCTCTGATGCAGGTAAAATTACCCTCTTTCAGAGTGTAGCCTTGATGTGGAGCTGCATTTGTCAGCTTTTAGTGTTTTTGTTGGTCAGATGTTAAAACAGTGGAGGTGAGCGCAGGTAAGACCAAGCGGCATGGCGCTGGCACTGAAGGCTTTTAATCTCCATTAAGGCTGCATAATGCCACATTTCAGATCTGATTTGATTTGACGTCTCTCGCCTCGGCCGCAATCACTCGCCTACAGTTGCCACCCAGCAGGAGTCCTGACATTATTCCCCACTGAGCGCCACAGCAGCAGCTTGTAAAAGCTGGAATGGTTCTCCATTGAACCATACCAGACTGATTCTGAGTAATGTTACAAACCTGCTGGCTTCAAGTATCACAGAATTCCTTAAGAAATAAAACAATATTAAAAGAAAACAGATGATGTAGGAAGGGAAAAAGTAACTGAATGAATGAATCAATCTGAAAGGATGAATGAGTCAATATATAGTACTGAAGTAGTAAATAATACAAAAACTATAATAATATAAATAACTAAATACTAAAATGTAGTACATTAGTAAATACTGGTATAAATGAGTGCATCAGTCATATAGAACAGCAGGTGCTATGGATGCACTACAGTTCCAGTATAAAACCCAGCAAGATTGGTGCAAAACAGGAGAAAAAGCGTTCAGAGACCAAGCTGCGTTTTGGAGCTGAGTGTTACTGAAGTGTAATGATGCCGTGCGGGTCGGGCCTGGAGAAAAGATGTGTTTTACCTTGCACACTGACTACTGTGCTTGTTAACAATCAAAACCAGAGATTAGGTACATTGCAAAACATGAGATTGTCTCTGTGAAGCCAGTCAGCCCGAGAGGAAAAAGAGGAGGAGGAGGAGGAGGAGATGGAAGGAGGAGGAGATGAGGTCCTTGTCCTTGGGAGAATAAACACAATGACTACATCAGAGGAAGCAATATTGTTCTGGTAAACACGAGTTTGAATAAAGAAAACATGCCTCTGCCTCATCTCACCCTGCTGTTCAGAGACACGTGGGACAAGGTGGAGACAGGCAGAGAGAGGTAGAGAATGCTAAATATGCTCAGTTCTGGAGACGGGATGACATCAATGTAAAAGTGAATTATTTTCAGTGAGGACAACTTGCGTGTGCACATTTGTATCTGAGAACTGCTGTGTCCTTGCTGAAAGAGACATCTTGAGGCATGTCACACAGTGAATGTTGGAAAATGGTGTTTTTGCAGGAAGGAATGTTCTTTCCCCCATTCTTTCTTTCAAACATCAGTCTATTATCCATAGTCTATTGATATTAGCGACTGTAGAACTACATCAGCTAGTGAGTGAACTCTTTATTCAACAAACTAGATGCTCTCATCGTACACACACACACGCAAACCCCTGCCTGCCTCCCCCACCTCAATCAACATTATCTTTATCAATAATCACCACCATCAGTCACCAGCACAGGTATCTCTCTCTCCCTCCCTTTCTGTTCTCCTCCCTTGTTCCTTTCTGACTCCATCAGCATGTGATTGATACAAGGAGCCAATATTAGCCAGTTATTAAAAATCTTTTATCTGAGTAGAAGCGACCAGTATTTCTTAGGTGTTATATTAAAAGCCTTATCCGTCTGGAGAGAGAATGTTTTAATATTTAAAGGTGGCCTCATTTAGGTTTTTGGCCACTTGGGGGTAGCAGCAAGTCTATTATGGTTATAGTCATTAACATGTTAGAGAAAAGTTTCCTATTAAAACATCCACCAGGCACATAATGACATTAGCATTCACCCACTGACCAAAAGGGTCTATTAATGCCTTTCCAGTGAAAACAGAGCAGAGTTTAAAGTCTGGAAACCAAAACAAGAGCTAAAAGATGCTGAAGAGGAATCATAGAATTGGTGATAATTTACACTGGGTTTGTCACTAGTGATGACTTTGTTCATGCCATTACACATTTAATCAATTGATGATATAGTATAGTATACAAATGTGCTAAGCGAGTACAACATGTTTAAGTCCTGCTAGCAGACCCTAGAGGTTGTGATGTTCATTCCACAGCACAATTTAAAGGAAATCTATAGTTTATTATAATTTAAGATTTATTTTCATTTCTCTGGCCACAGAGAAGAAAATGTAGAAACAAATCCCCAGGTTAGCGATACTTATTTGGAAAGAAAAGGAGATGCATCCTTCCTGTTGTTTGAGAGGACATACAAGGTGAAAACATGCATCTTTGAAGGGGACTCCATTGATAGTACATGCACAGTTTTCGTACTGGTCTTTGGGAGTAGCATTGCATTGTGGGTAATGCAGGTGCCAGTCACTGACATAAATAAAAGAAGAATGTGCAGAATATAAACGACGAACTCTCTGGTTCTGCCGCATTGAGTTTGAACGTGAGTCCAACAATGTTATTGGGGTGCCCTCCTAATAGTTGTTAAGCTGTGGTTGTTTCCTCTCATAGTTATGAAAATTATTATCATTATTATTACACTTACACCTGCACTCTTCTACAAAAAAGTTACAATTACAGCTCCCAAGACCAGTGCCACAAGTTGTCATTGTGCTAACACTGTATCTTAATATCTTATATTATATTCACTAAATTTCAGCTTTTTTCATCTCATGAACAAATTGTTTAAGGTTCTGTTAGTTCTGTTGAGCCACAAATTTAAGACTGCATAGAAACTTCCTTTTCAAAGTTGAACCAGCTAGCAATGTTTTACAGATGATACTGTGTTGTTTGTCTAGTTCAGGGGCTTACTAAAACCATCAGCATCATCACCATCTGGGTACCACACATGTCCACAGAAAGGTCAGGATCTCCAAAATTATGACGAATCCTCCACTGGAGAGCATCCACAGCATATTATACAAAAATCTGTACAGTCAGTTGTTAGGATATCTTGACCTGCTAGACCACAGACTGACCAACAAATATCACCATTCTCCAGTGCTGTACCCAGATGGGGAAAACATTTTGAAGAAAGTGCATTGCAGCTACTTCTTTATTTTTTGACATTAATGATGAAAGATGCTGTCACACAACCTTAGCGTCAGCTTTCAATCTCTATTTGCCTTATGCCAGTGTGTGCTTCGTAACCCAACATGGTTTATGCATACTGTCCATACACACGAGTGCTGTGTGTAGTGTAACAAGTCAGACAAAGAGTCGCAACTTTGCTCTGGGCCCCGGCACTGAGAGCTGGACATTTATGTGCAAATGCAACATATTTGCTGATGTGAATTCCCCAGTGATTTTATTCATGGAAAATCGATTCCTCTGAGGTTCGTGACGGCTGTTGTTAGTGCCTACCTTCTGAGTTATTCATAGGCACATCAGAGAGCTCCACGTTATGAAAAAACAGTTTGTTCTTAACTTGCAGCAACATGAAATGCCCTGGCCAACTTCTCTCTCTCCTCCCTGTCTCGTTTGCCTATCTCTGCTCCTCACTGTGCTGGCTGAGGGTTAAAGGGCCTGCTGATACAGTAAGTGACCCCATGGAGCAATTAATGTGAATCGTCTAACCTTTCATTTCTGCTTCCTAGAGAAATCATTGTGACTTCATAACCTGGGTCATCAATAAAATTTCAGCTCATGAGCCATTTCAGAAAGGTTAATAAGCATAACCCTCTTCTCCCCACTCTCCGTGGTTGAACTCATGAGCCTGTCTGATCCTCGTCTTGTGCTTTTTCTGAGGCAGTTAATGCGTTCCTCCATCTTCATCTATTTGTGTTTGCATTAAACATGTGTCTCTCATGAGCTTCACGTCACTTATACAAATTGATTGATCCTGTCCGACACTCTCTACCCAGTGTCGGACCGGATCAAATTCATTCTTTTTAATGAGGCTTCAAGGGACCGGACAGGGTGACTTGCAGACTGTAATGTCCTCCAGCTTGTGCTTTGCATGGGCTGCACTTCTTCACCTGTGCTCTCATCCGCTGACTGAAATCAGAGAACTACACTCAAAAAATAGTTATCCCTAATATTTAATATTCATGTTCTTTAACTGTATACAACCTTCCAAACAGTGAAAAACTGTCCTTTTCATTTCCCACAAAACAAACATAAATGAAATGGGTCTTCAAAACCTACAACTTTTTTGTCCATATTGCAGCATAATAGAATAATAAAGTTGCTCATACATACATAAGGGAAGTTTGAGAATGGAAATGTTGTAGTTGCCACATTGTCATTTTGAGGTGTGATGTCTGTTCTCCGCTACTGCCTGTGAATTCACCTCGTGTTCGAACCCGCATTTATTTTATTGCCAGTTTCATCAGGACAGGTTTCTGTTTTGTTTTTTGTCAATTTCTTCAACAAAGCTTCAGTTTGGGCTAATGAAACAGTTGATGGGAACAAAGTGGCACATCATCCACCTGTAGGAAGCAAAGGGCATTGTTATTGGCCTAATAATGATGCATTTCAGTGAAGTACCCTGAGGCTTTGGTTCGGGGTAATTTATGACTTCCAAGGAGTAAACGGTAACATGCAGGCAAAAAAGCTGATCATTATTCATCTTTCTGTGCCCTCTTACACTCGTCCTCACAGATTGCAGATACAGATACAGCTTGCTTCATTTTGCTGAGCTTTCAACTAAAGTGGAGCAAAGCAGACAGATTAATCCTATGAAAACAAAGTTCTTTTTTTGGGTGGGGGGGAATTAAATGACAAGACAATTTTCCACCCCACTGGATTGATACTGCAGTCGTGAAGGAAGCAGAAGGCGAGGCGATTATACTTTCCCCTCTGTGGTGCTGGGCTGTGGGGTGTAGCGCTCCATATGAAAGCTCACCGTGTACCATCTGATTAGCTGCAGTCAGAAGACACAGCGTAGAACAATAAAGATCGGCCTTCCCGCCAGTCAACGATCTAAATACAGCTCAGGTTTTGTAATTAATTAAATACATACATTGAAGAAGTGAAGTCTGCTCTTCATGAAAAAATGTCCAATGGACATTGGTAAAGGTTCTGAATGCATCAGGCAAAAGGTTGACTGTCTCTAATGCTCATCAGCAATTTCATATTCTCATATTATTACTTGTTTTTATTATTTCCCCACTATTTTGTCTGTATATTGGACTAGATCCTTACAAAGCAAAAGAAATCATGTTGTCTCCATCAACACAATTCTCTCCTTTGGGACACAGTGCAAACACATTGCATTACAGTGATGGTTGGTGGGTATATGTTGCATTGTCTCCAGTGTGTGTCCGTTTGCTTCTTGTACTGTAAACTAACTGTAGCTGCTGGTTAACATCTCTAAAAACAGTGAGAGAGATTCTACACACCTCCACATGGACTCAATTTCCCACATTCCTCCACTTATTACACTTCTGCCTAAACTCCATGTACAGTATGGTCAATGTACAAAACTGAGGATGAAGTTGAAAACTGTGGTGGATCTGCTGCAAACAATTTTCTGTGAAAAAAAGCTAAAACCTGCTTGGATAACATTAGACAACATTAGATGATGTAGTGTGCCCGTTAGACAACACAACAAGAATGAAATAATGACTGAAATGTTGCCCATTCAGACGGCACGTTAACTAGCAGTCACTTCTATCACCATACATGCAAAGGGCTATATTTACTTTAAACTAATCACTCAAACAGAAAGTTATAGGCTCATTCAGGTCTATATCAGATGCCAGGAGTCATTAGGGGCCTTTGTGAGATTAAAGTCACTAATAGGATCTGAAAAGACGCTAAATGTAGCAACAAAAGGTGTGAAGTTGGAAGTTAGAAACTGTTCATCCTTTATCATTTCAAAACAGCAACCAGTCAGTCAGTTATAGACAGTCATGTTTCACCTCACTGTTGAGGTCCAACCAGAAAACAGAAAGAAAGTTTAGACTTGGACTTGATCAGAATCTCAAGCTTCATGCCTCGGGCTCATAATCTCCAGCAGATACATGCCTGCTGCCCCCCCCCTCACACACAGCAAGTAGCCATGGTTGTTCTTGTAATATTACCTGAAGCTATCCTCTGCCAACAAAGTACTCCAATTACCTTCATTCTACTCATATCTCATTGGTGTAAGAATGTCAGTTTAGTTTAAATGTAATTTAAGTTACATTTACTGAATGTAAATGCTACTTTTTTAGTAAATCTATTTAATTTATATATTATATTATAATATTAATGAAAATGAAAAAAGACTTTCATTACACTGATCTAAATACACTGTAGCTACACTTACAACAATGAGTTTGTTAAACCAGCAAGATGGAAGTGTGTGTCTAACTATGAAATATCAGATGCAATCAACTGTCAGAGACTGGGGATACAATTGCATATTATTTGCAAGTAAGTAAATTTGCAGTAATCAGATTATATAAACTACTCCACTAAAGCTGTGACAGGCAGTCATCAGACAGATACCATGCTGACAGCTGCCCTGCTTTCTCTTCTTGCCACGAGTTACCCTTTTTATGTTTCCTGCCCATGCCCACATCTGACCCTGCTCTTTTTAAACTCCAGTTTGCCTGGCAGTCTGGCCTTGTTAACCAGTTTGTTGTGTGTTGTCTGTGTCTGTTACTGCAATTTTAAAAATTTTCCAATCCAAAACAAAAACCCCAAAAAAAAATTTAAAAAAAATTAAAAAAAAATTTTTTTTAAAAATTAAGGGGAAAATTAAAAAGGGGTTTTCCTTTTTCCCAAAAAAATTTTGGAACTTTTAAAAAAAACCAAAAAAAATTTTTTAAAAAGGAACCAACCCTTATTTTTTTTCAATTTTTTTTTTCCCCTTTTTTTAAAAAAAAATTCCAAAATTTTAAAAAAAAATTTAAAAAAATTCCAAAAATTTATTGTTTGGTTAAATTAAAAAAAAAAAAAATTTTAAATTTTTTTTTAAAAACCCTTTCTTTTTTTTTTCCAATTTTAAAATTAATTTTAATTAGAAAAAAAGGCAAAAAAACCCCCTTTTAATTAAAAAAAAAACCAAAACCAAATTTTAAATTTGGTTTGGGAAAAAGGGGAAAAACCAAGGGTTAAAAAAGGGTTTAAAAAAAGGGCCAGGAAACCAAACCAAGGAAGGGGGCCTTTTAAAAACCCAAAAAAAAAAATTTCCCAAGGGTTTCGGGGAAAAAGGGAAAACCCAAGGGAAAAAAAGGGAAAAAACCGGGGGGAAAAAAAGGGCCGGGGGGGGGTTGGGAAAAAAAGGGGAAAAAAAAAAGGGAAAAAGGGGCCAAAGGGAAAAACCAAAATGGGTTGTAAAAAAAAAAACCCCCCGGGGGGGGGAATTTGGGAATTAACCAAAAAAAAAAAAAAACCCCCAAAACCCCGGGGGGCCCCCCGGAAAAAAAAAACCCCCCCGGGGCCCGGTTTTGGTTTTTTAACCCCCGGGGGGGGGGGGGGGGTTTCCCCCCTTTAATTCCCAATTTGGGGGTAACCCTTCCCGGCCCCCGGAAGGGGGCCCTTTTAAAATTCCGGGGGGAGGGGCCTTGGGGCCCCCCGGGGGGGCCCGGGCCCCCTTTTGGGAAAATTTTGGGAACCCCCGGGGGGCCCCTCCAGGCCCCCAAAAGGGGTTTGGGGGCCCCCCGGCAAGGGCCCCCCCCCCGGGGGGCCCCCCTTTCCCTTTTTTGGGAAAAGGGGAAAACCCCCCGGGGGGGGGGGTTTGGGGGGGTTGGGGGTTTTTGGGAAAAGGCCCCGGGGCCCCCCTTTTTTAAAAGGGGGCCCAAATTTGGGGCCGGAAGGGGAAAAAAAGGGGGGGGGCAAAAAAAAATTTTTTAGCAGGGGGAAGGGAAGGGGGGGAAAGGGGTTTTTGGAAATTTTGGGGTTGGGTGGCCTTTTCCGGGGGGGGAAACAAAAAGGGAAAAAGGCCAAAGGGAAAGGAAAGGGAAAGTGTTGGTGGGGGGGGAAATTTTAAAACCCTAATTTTATTTAAAGGGGGGGGGGGGGGAGGTTGCAGGAGACCTTGTGGCGGTTGGTGATTTACAAGGCGCCAAAGGGGGGGTTGTTTGCCCTTTTTCTTGGGGGAAAAACTTGGGGTTTTGGGGAAATTTGGGTTTCCCCGGGGGGGGTTTCCCCAATTTGGTTCGTGAAACCCGGGAAAAGGGGCCCCCCCCCCGGGGGGATTTCCGGGGGGCCCCCCCCAAAAAACCCCGGGGGGAAATTTTGGGGGGGGTTTCCCGGGAAAGGGTCCCCCCTTTTAAAAACCCTTTTTCCTTTGGGGAATTCTTAAAGGCAAATTAAAAAATTTAAAAAGGGGAAATTTCCCCCTTTGGGTTTTTCCCCCTTGGGTTCCGTTAAACCCGGGGGGGCCCCCCCCCCAAAAACCCCCCCCACCCAAAAATTTTTAAACCCCCCAAAAAGGCTTTTGCCCTTTAAAAATTTTGGGTTTAAAATTGGGCCGGGGAAAAAGGGGGTTTTTTCCCCGGGGCCCTTTCCCAACCCCCCCCCAAAAAGGGGGTGGGGAAAGGGGGGGGGTAAAAATTTGGGGGAAAAAAGGCCCCCCCCCGGGGGGGGGGGGGGGGGGGGGGGGGGGCCCCCTTGGGTTTTTTAAATTCCGGGGAAATTTTAAACCCCCCGGGGAAAACCCCCCCCTTTTTAAACCCGCCAAGGGCCCCAAATTTCCCCAAAAAACCCCGGGGGGCCCAAAACCCCCCCCAAAATTGGGAAAAAATTTTAAGAAGGGCCCCCGGTTTTTTGGGGGGAGGGAAAAAAAAAAAAAAACAAACAAATTTGTTTCTTCCCTTTTTCCCCCCTGGAAATCGGGGGGTTTGGGAGGGGGAAAAACCCCAAGGGGGGGTTTAAATTTTCCCCCCCCCTTTTTCGTGGTAGGCATTTCGTAAGTCCAACTTGGTAAAAATGGTGGCTCCCTGGAGAAGCTTTCCAATGCAGTGGACATGGGCGGAAGGGGATAGCGGTTCTTGACAGGTATCATTGAGACCCGGGTTAGTCAATCAAGGGCCAGGGGCCCGTCCTTCTTTTCCGGAAATCCCCCAGCTGGCATTGAGGATGGGCGGATGATACCTGCAGCCAGGGACCAGGGTTTTCTCATAACTTCCAGTCTTGGGAAGGGACAGGGAGAACAGCCTTTCGAGGCGTCGCCCCTAACCTGGTCAATGGGAGCTCCCGGGCGATGGAATTTGGCAGGCAAGTGGCACTTAGCACCTTACTGAAGACTTCTTTTAAGTCAGATACTCAGAGGACCTCCTCCAGGTTAGGAATTGGCTCGTCTGTGCAGCTGGAACTGGTGTGTGGAAGCAACTGAAGACATGGCTCACGTGAGCAGGGCTCCAGCCCATGTTCATGCCTTTCCCAGTCTATGACTGGGTTGAGTGGTTCATCCATGGGTGGCCAAGGATGACAGGTGAACAGGGGTTGATGATCAGGAAACTGATGAGTTCCTGGTTTACCTGAGACTAGCATCTTTAGGGAGCTGTAGCATGGGTGATCACGGCGTCCTCTGGCCATCCAGAGACCGCCACTCGAGGTTGAAAGCACCACCCAGGGAATGCCCCAGCGCTTAGCACGCCCTCAAATTGAGAAACTTTCCTCTGCTCCCTGGAGGTCCACTAGTGCCCTAGTTCCCTTAGAGCCCCCATTCCACTCTAAGGTAGAACTTTGTAGAGCTAGTGCGCTTCTTCGAGGAGGATTCTATTGACATTGCACCCACCGCTCCTCTCCTCACTCGTGGGCATTGCCCTTTACTGGGCACCTGATCTTGAAGTGTCAACCCCACGAGTATCCGACATATCTTTTTCTCGGATCCGTCTTCTCGTTCCTCCTTTGAAAATTAGAGCTCGATTCTACCTGCATGGGTTCTACCTCCAGGCGGGTGTGTGGGCGTGGTGCCCCCAGAGGAACAGGTGACGCAGGAGGCAAGGGGATGGCTAATGGTATGGGCTGAAGTGGGCACTGGCCCACATTCTCTAGGCGTCTAGTCGACACGTGAGATAGCCAGTTCGATATTAACCTGGATTCAGATGCGTCCAGGAGGTCCCGGGTCAATGCTAGCTCGTCCTTGATGCATTCAGCGAGACCATGGAGAATGCATCATACAGACACGATTCTCCCCCAGCAGCTGTCAGTGGCGAGAGATGATCAGTACAGGAACCAGGCGCAAGACAGTGTGTGCTGACAATGATCTTTATTAGCGACAATCCAAAATCCATAAAATCAAAAATCCCAAACAAGTCCGTAATCTGGGTCCGAAAACCAGGGCAGCAAAACCAGAGGCGTAGTCAAAACAGTCCGAGTCAGAAAAACCAGAAAGCGGCAAACAAATCCGAGGCTAGGGCAAAAAGCGGTGGTCAGACAAAACTGGGTCTCGAAAAACAGATCAGGCTTGGCGTACAGGGTTCTCGGCTCAGGCATGAAATGGTCACGATTCGACACCAGGGAATTGTGAGGCAGGGTTTAAATACACTGGGGAGTGATTATCAAACGAGGCACAGGTGCGGGGGAGTTAGTCAGGTGATTAACCAAAAGGGAAAAGAACACCAGGGGGCCCTAACAGAAAACACCAGGAGAAGACAGACAGAAACCCGAAAGGACATGGATCATATGGTGTGTCTTATTTTGTGATTTGTCTGACAGATGAAACTTCTACATACCACATGCTGTGTTTATACATACACTACACCTTCCAGGGAGTTTCTTTCTCTCTGTGTTACTTCTCTGTTGGTACTGACTATTGATCTCAGCCTGGTGAGAGTGACTTTGGAAGTGACTGAGTGAAACATTCTCACCATTATCTACAATGGGACAAGATTTCTTTGCTACAAATTTGTAATCAGGTGCATGAACATTGTAATGTTTGTTCAACATTGGCTGACTTTTACACTTTCACTTGATGTGATAGTAAATTATTCATGATATTTTCTGTGTGTCAGAGCTTTTTATTTAGTGAACTTCTATGTGTTAGTCACACACACCATGGAGATAACTTTGGAGTCCACCACACTCTGGCGATGTGGCCATCATTTGATATGTATTGGCTCGCTTACAGGAAACAGTTCAGCTCTTAGATGCTTAGAATGAGCACAAAAGAAACATCACTGCTGTGTGTTCATGAGAAGCCCTTTATTTGTCTATACACAATGTCAGTTACAATTGTGTAAAAATAACAACAACAACAGAAAGGCGTACATAAAAACTGAGTCATGAGTCATCTAATCACAAAAATAAGATAAAGAAGTTAACATTAGCGGCCTTTTTTGGAATCACAGAAAGTTAGAACATTTCCATTTCCATGGCAACTGAGGCTAAGTCAATTTGCTGATGGGGACCGTGTGACTAGAGACAGTGAGTTTCTGACATCGAGGGGCCCAGACCTTGAGAATGAATTGTCACAGCTCAAGTTTCTCAATGAATGACTTCAGTGTAAAAGTATTAAGATTATAGTGAATAAGCATAGAGTCCACAAAAGCACATGCAAGCTGGGATCTTTGGGTGGAGGATAGTTTTACAGAAAGTTGGAGGATTAAGTTCAAGTGTTATTTTACAGAATTTCAATTTTCAATGTTAGTGGGACAGCGAGATAGTAGCTTAATGCTTTTACACTAGGCCCGATTTCCTACTTTTGTGTAGTGGTGATGATCCGGGCGTGGGTCGATTCTCACTGTGCCTCAGAATGTGAAAACAGCTCGGACCTTTGGTACATCCTGTTTGAGGCCCCTAAGCACCTAACCTCTCCTCTCCTCTCCCTCTCCTCTCCTCTCCTCTCCGATGCATCCAAAGCAACTATAAAATGAAGAGCAAATTAGTTGTCTGGCGGTTATTCACCCTCCTGGTGGACTTTTAATGGAACCTGTGTTCACCTTTGTCCAGGTGAGGGTTGGGGAATTGTGCAACTCTTCCAAAGGGCAGAAAAACAGGGGTTTTTTTATATATATATATATATATTTCTTTAGAAGGCTGTTTGGGAATGCGGGAAATAAGCCCAGTTGATGGGGGACAAAATCACCACTGTTTTTCCGTTATTGTCCAAAACTCATCGCCTCCTGAGACCTCTTCTTTTCGGAGCGGGAAAAAATTCTCACAAAGCAAAAAAAACAACATTGAT